>OMKY01230731.1:0-14912 GCA_900302395.1 Bregmaceros cantori | reverse complement strand
TGGCATCATCGTACTTAGTGACATATAGAGACACTGGCATCATCATACTTAGTGACGGATAGAGACACTGGCATCATCGTACTTAGTGACAGATAGAGACACTGGCATCATCGTACTTAGTGACATATAGAGACACTGGCATCATCATACTTAGTGACGGATAGAGACACTGGCTTCATCGTACATAGTGACAGATAGAGACACTGGCATCACCGTACTTAGTGACATATAGAGACACTGGCATCATCGCCTGGTAACGAGGTTGTCATGGCAACTGCAGCCACCTATGTGTCTGCGACATTCCTTTAGCCTGAGCCTGAAGTGCTATATCTCTGTCACATGCGTACGTACACGCACGCACCCACACACGACCCCCACATGCATGAAACACTCCCACGGGCGCACTCTCCCACCATCCACTGCCCCTCCTGGTCTGTGAAATACTAATATAAGGTGCTGCAGATTCAAGATTCTAGATTTGTTTCAATTCTCCATATTGCATATACATGACAGCAGTACACACACATGGAATTTTAGTTGGGCATGAAACAACTCTCTCAAGATCAACAGGTAATGAACAAGGTCAACACAAAAAGAGTGGAAGAGTGGGAAGAAACTGTTTCTCGGGCTAGAGGTACGATTTTAGTTTTTTGACTGGATGATGCGTTGGTTTTCATAAAATTCACAAAGCTCTGCAAACTTAAAAAAAAGGGTTTCCTTTCCTATTCCATCCACTTCCATGTGAAGACAGCACACCACAAAAACCTGGTATTTCTGGGGGTTGTTGATGAATGGCTTTTCCTTTGCATAGTAGAACTTTAACTTGCAACAAACTGGTTTTCTGAAGTGTCTCTGAGCACGTGTGGTGATAATATCATTTACACACTGCAGTAGGGCTCGATTTTGGTTTTCAGCCTTGCCCCTCCCTCACGTGTACTGATTTATCCAGATTCTCTGAAACTTCCGATGAGACTGTAGACTTTAGATCTCTAAATCTCTTAATTACATTTAGTAGCTTGTTGAGAAATGTTGTTCTTAAACTTTTTGTGGTGACCCTCGCACTATCCTTGTTTATGATTTTCAGGGAAGCTGCTTTTATACGCAATCATGGCACCCACCTGTTCCCAATCCCGTCCACGCATCGCTCGAATGTGCATGTGGAACTGGAGCCGATCGAAAACGGGTGTGGTAGGTGGGGGGAGCATTATTTTTAGAAAACATCAAAGATATCCAATCACAGCACAGTAGGCGTGACCAGTGCCGGAGTAGGAAGCAGAGAGCCTGCCTCAACGCGGCTCTGATTGGTCGGCAGAAACGAAGCGGAGAATCCGATTTTTTTTTATTCGATGGAATCCAGACCCATACGCACATTCAAGCGATGCGTGGACGATTCGTTTGGTCTGGCTTGCCAGGCTAACACATACACACACTCGTACAAACACGCAAACTTGAATGTACAAACACATCCTATCACCTCATATTCACAACAAACATTCACACGAACAAGCAAACATGTTGGTGGTTTTATCTGGTCTCACTAGTGATTATCTGTGTGATTATCTGGGGTCCCTATGCTGTGGTCTAATTAAGATTTGGTGAGGACGCAGGGATTGAGACAGGGATGCCTTTGCGTTGAGCAAGGCGGGTCTCTTGAGAGACACTGGGCCTCTGCATTCAGCGAGGCTGGTCTCTTAATCCCTCTCTGGCTCTGGTTGAGATGCTTTGTCACATTTGCTGGATGCCCCGGGGGAAATATTAAACACAACACAACACACACATACACACACAGACTGACACCCTGCAGAGTATAATGCAGTGGATTCTCTCCAGTGATGCAGTAGTTGTGATGTCATAATGTGAAGCGTCTGACCGGTGCCAACCAGTCTTCCAGCCAGCAGAGAGCGGCACCTGGCACGCGTACACAGTCCGACTTGATCCTCTCAAAGACTCCGTCTAAGACGCTTTAGCTGCTGAGCGGCCTAGCGGCGAGTGCCGTCCGCTGACCCAGGATTTGAAAACCAAGCCTTCAAAACTACCTCAACAGCAAGGATCGTCATACTCCACATACACACTGTCACCACCTGGGGCAACACAGTGGTGCAGTGGTCCTGGGTTTGAATCCCAGCCCAGGTCCCCTCACCCCATACAGTTTTGTGCCTGTGGCTAACGCTAGGTTTCCACTGCAGATATTTTTCTATACGGTACGTACCGTATACGTGAGCAAAACAAAAGTGTTGTCACTGTTGTAGCATGCTCCATTGTACTGAAATACGTGCGGTAGACACATCGTCCGTATACAGACACCGCAGAAAATTATTTATTTTGATTTTTCACCGCACATATACGGACGTACTGGGTACGTACTGGGGCGCGGGCCCGTGAGCTCAGTGATTGACTCAGCGCTGAGCAATTGGCTGACTGTGCGCTCCAGCGTATGTATGTGTGTGTGTGTGTCTCCCCTTTGCACATATGCGCAAAGGGGAGCGGAACGGTCCAGGCGCACACACCACAGTGCCGTATTCACGCAGATGCACACACAACAGTCCCGTACGCACGCAGACACACACACACACACGAGTGCAGTACACACACACACACACACACACACAAAACAGTCCCGTACATACGCACACAGACACACACACACACACAAGAGTGCAGTACACACACACACACACACAATAAGCCCGTACGCACGCAGACACACACATAAAACAGTGCAGTACGCACGCAGACACACAAGCATTTCTGCCATCGCAGCCTCCTGCCTCCTGTGTATGTATGTGTGGGTGTGTGTGTGCATGTGTGTGTCACGCACACACAAAAGAACAGAAATAAGCGAAACCACACATTGACGCACCCTCCCGCGGGAGGGTGGAGGAAGAGCACAAACATGGTGCATACACACACACACAGATATCTTCTGCGCCAAATGGTCGCTTTCTGGCTTCTGTAGCCACGTGCAATTGTTTACATGCATGGGGCGGACGGCATGAAAAGTGTATGTTATCGCGTTATATTTGTTCACGTGCGAATACCAATGCGCCGCGCGCAGTAGTGTTTGTTGACTATGGAAACTGCAATTTTCCAACCGGATGGTATACGGACCGTATACGTACGGACTACGGACCGTATACGGACCACTCTGCAATGGAAACCTAGGGTTAGTCTCATGACGCATGCAGCTGTCATGTGATCGCTTCCCCTCACCGACATGAGTATGCTGCAGGTCTGCATCTATAAAAAAAAAAAAAATAGATTGAGTGTAGTATCACTACCTGACGCCATGCACTGTTTCTGGGGCCATATAAAGGGATCATATAGTGGCGGCGTATACTGCCACTTAGCGGCCACTGACGGCACTTCACCCGCACTTATTCACAATTCAGTGATACACGCTTCTGTTCTGGAGGCTACAATTAAAGAATGGAAACAGGCAGAAACAAGCATCTTTTTTCCTGATGATAAAGTAGAGTCTGAAGTTTCTTTTGACACATGTTTTGCTGACAAGGACACAGAACTTCATTTTATATGGGTCTTGAAAAACCACGGGCACTGGGACGTGCCGAATTTGAAAAGGGCCGGCACGGGATGGGTTAAGGCAACACTCCGATACCTGCAGTAAATCCAGGACTAACGACAGTCTTCCAACAAAACCACCTGACTTCCGATATCCGGTGCGACTGCGAAGCTGTTGCCCCAGAAACTATATTCCCCCGTCTCCATACACGTGGAGGGCAGTAACAACACAGAGAATACACAATGAACTCAGGAAGTGGAAACTTCGTAGTTCGCAGGTGAGCCGTCTAGTTGGGGGCGGAGCTTTAGGTACATGTTAAAAGAGAGGGATGCGTGTGGCACATGGTATCATTAATAACTGATTCTCCATGAATTACTAACACATACATTGCACACAAAGCATAAATAACTGACGTACATACATGACAGTTAATTATACATAATAGGATCTTATCATGATGCCACTGATTGCACAGCTTTTCCGAATGTGTTGGCGATGTGTTTATTATTTATTTTCACGTTTCTCGTGTCATTGCACTGCTTCCACACAGTACATTTCACAGTGTCTAATTAACACTTAAAGAGTTAAATTCAACACTGTGTCTTTGGTCTTGTATTTGGTCCATCAGATTTGGTGTTAAATCTTTCCATAGTGTTTAACTCCTCTTAAAATTAACTTGTAATGGAGTAAAAATTAACACTGGCTAACACTGTACAGCAACAACGGCACGTCCGTGAAGGGACGGGCGTCTGCATCTGAGCGGACGAAGGCCGCGAGGGCCTGCGACGCGGCGAGTCGTCAGTGCCGCTGCGACCCAAACCCCTGTGGTCCGAATCGAGGGTCAGTCCGCGCTAAGGGTCGGGTGCCACATGAGTCATGATGCAATGAATATGGCGGTCTTTTTGAGACCGCATAGACACTAGTAAATATTCAACTCCCTCCTTTGTTGTAATAACTCTGAAAGAGCCGGAGATTACTGAAGCATCTGCTCCGGCCCATTGGGCTTCTGACAATGCGGCTCTCTGAGCTAACTAGTTGAATAGCCCTGCGTTAGATGGTGGCGCCGAGTCCTCACCCACACATGGGCATTACTGGACGGCGAGTGGCATTGTATAAAGTTATAAATGCAAGTACTTTAAACTTTTTGTGATGATTGTTGAATTTTATAATGTTATAATAATTTTGCGCCGCGACTCTAGTGTCCGAAATCTCAGCTGTTGCTGTTGAGTGCACTATAAATGAGTGCACTTTATTGGGAGCAGGGGATTTCGGACACAACCACTGTTTCCAGTATGTGAGAAAAATAAAGAACATAGCTGACTCTTTCACAGCGCTCGTTCGAGAGACACACATCATCATCCGGAAGTTTCCCGGTGATGGTGCTTAAATACCATTTGGGACACGGCCACAGGGTCACCTCTACAGCTCATCAGCTTTCCCAATTGTGCAGTACGCGTTCCTGTTTCCCTGGGCGTGTGTATGCGCGCGCGCGTCTGCGCAGCGCGGTAATGGCAGACAATATATGGCTTGTGTTTAAGCCTTAAGTGGACGCCATAAATGAGGCACTGACTGGTCCACTAGAGGGCATATCATTTTAGCCTTCAAATTATGCAAACGCCTCGCTAGCGTGAAGGCTCACTAGTCTTCAAAATGTATAGACCAGTTCGGCGGATGGTTCCGGTAAGAATACTAGGCTGAATATGACTTCCAGTGTTGTTACGTCGTTGTGTATGAACTTGTCTGTTTAATGGGACAGCACACACCTATTGTGTTACTTAAAATGAGAGTGGAAACGCATGATTCAATAATCTGCGCAACCCGTTCCATTTACTCATTTTCGTCCGACTTACCAGTGAATGCAGCCATCCCATTGGTCCAGAAGAATAAATGAATGAATTGTATTTTTAGGACAGACAGTAGCAGAGCCATTAAACATTTCAGCATGAGATATGCGAAACGTAGAGACGGTTGTACAAGACGGGCTTGGCAGAGTTGCTGTATTTCACCCGGCTGTCCGTGGATGGAGTACACACTCCGGTGAGGACCTTAAACAAGTAGACACTGGTTAAAAATGTTAAAGCTACTTAAGACAAGTTACAACTGTTAAAACGTGTGACTTCACCGAGTGAATTACTTCCAAGTCGTATTTTCAAAATGTCAGCCGCCTGTTATTTAGCGCATAAACTCTATTGCTTTGTTCTTTCTCATGTTGGACCAGCAATATGAACATTGTGTGGGAGGAGAAATAAAATAATCTATCCAACTATTTAGCTAGCTATCCAGGGGTAGCTGTAGGGGACTGTGTTTGTTCTCTTTTTAAATGTTCTTAATAGAACCTGATGGCATGGAGTGTGTTGTCAAGTCAAAATTAATTAATTCAGTGTGAAAGACGTGGTACAGCGTTTTGTGAATAGTTTTGCTGAGTGTTTTATTGCAATAAAATATTTCTGTCAGAACCATTTTAGTCAAGAAACAACTGAAGATAAAGAACCAGCTCTTTGAAATTAGAATTATCTTGGTATGGTTCTGTTTCCATGGAACTATTTCCATGAGTACCATGGAAAAGCACTAATTCAGGGAGCAGCAGCAGTGTAGAGAATTTTCACCCTAGCACGCAGGGTGAGAAGGCAGCAGTAGTTTAGGGGATTCTCACCCCAGCACGCAGGGTGAGATAGTTAACGCCCCATGAACAGAACCAAGTGACGTGACAATAGAACATGCACAACACTTTTTCCATCTTGGTGGTGGAGCAGGGGAAGGTGGTGGGTAGCAAAACAAAGCAGTACACGGTTTAGGACCGGGTAGAATTTATAGGGCGTGCCGAAGCTCTCCAGCCAATCGCTAGGGGAGAGAGTTAATCAGCTGAGGGGATTCACCTGGATCAATTAGGAATGAATGAAGGGGAGGGCAGCAAGCTTCTTAAATATCATGGCCTGCCAGAAATGATGTTTGTACTTTAAATATATAAAACAATTACTGCCAACTAGCGGCCACTGTCGGCGCTGCACCTGTATATTAACCATTGACGATTTTGTGAGAAATTAGGTCTTAGCTCTTTAGCTCTTTAGTGATACTCTCCCCTTTCTGATGATAAAAGGAGAGTCTGAAGTTTCCTATGCCATGTGTTTTGTTGACAAGGACACAGAACTTAATTTTGTTTGGGTCTTTAAAAAACACTCACATGTTGGAAAAAAAAAAACCCTAGCACTGGGACGTGCCAAATCTGAAACGGGCTGGCACTGAATGGGTTACAGCCCATTGAACAAACTAAGTTCCATTCCGGACCGCGCTGCCCATCACCAACAACCAAGATTTGATTAATGGACTTCACCCTGCCTTCCAAAGCCGCCTTGGGGCGTAGGGGGTGGAGGGGGTGTCGGGTGTCGGTTCCATCTGCTAAAGTTGGGCAGCGGCGGACGGCGGTCTGTTCCTCTCGTCCATACGTTCCATGATGACGGACGATGTCATCTCGCCGCAGACATCTCAGCCAGGTCCTCCAAACCCGCTCTGAATGCCAATGACCACCCACGGCCATGGAGGAGGATTAACATCCACCTATAGCTTAGCTGGGGAGGGGGGAGGGGGGGTTCATGATGGGAGCTCCCATTCAGAATCAACTCGTCTACGTTGCATGTAGACGAGTTCGGCGGGTAGTTCCAGTAAGAATTCTAGACTGAATATGATTTCCGGTTGCGTTACATTGCTGTGTTCTGACTTATTTTGAACTTGTCTATCTAATGGGAGAGCACACACCCATTGCATTATTAAACTAGAAGCACTCAAAGGTTGCCAACCTGTGCCTAACCCCTAAACCTAACTCCTAAACCTAACCCCTAAACCTAACCCGTAAACCTAGTCTAACCGAAAATAAAAATAAAAAAAACACAAAAAAATGCAATTTACAGGTTGAAAAAACAAAGACGCAAAGAAGTACTTGTGAGGGGATTTGAACTCGGGGCATTGTGGTTAAAGTCAGAATAGTACCGCTGTGCTATTCAAGCTGATGCAAAGATTGGGAGCAGACAACCTTAAGTTGTTGTCAGCGGCGCGTCCGCCATGTTTTAATTCTGAAACATCCCGAACGCGATTGGAAACGTTCAGAAACAGCACCGCCGGTCAAAAGTGGCATCGGACGTTTGTGAGACTAAATGCGCCTCAGGCGCAGCTGCGGGAGACGCGCGTGGCGTCACTATGGAGAACGGCGGAGAATCGTTCGTTCACCCGTTAATATCAAATCAAACTTTATTTATATTTATACTTTTAATGCAGAGCAATGTTACTTATATGCTACAGAAATGCACCAAAATTTAATCACTTCTTTTTTCGTCATTCACTTCTTTCGTCATTTCCAACAACTCTGGAAATTTTCATCCAGATCCGTGCTGAACTTTTTCAGTCATCAAGGGGACAAACCAACGCGGGTGAAAACATAACCTGGGCTCCGCGAACTCGGCCCCGACATGGGTAAAAATCATGGTGGTAACTTGTGCCGTGGTATTCCACACCCAAATGTTCTACGAAAATAGACTGGGCACTGTTCTGCAAATTTGTGTGACAAAGTCAGCCAATTCGGCCCACTGCTCCACGATTTCCTCTTTTCACTTCTTTCACTGCTCTGTTTGTTTTTGCTGGTGACAAGTGTTCCCCCAATAAAACTCATAATACCTAAATAAAATGGGGAAAACTGACACGGGATACCTACCAGGGTCATATCTATGGCCTTAGAAAACTGTGTTGATGTGAGTTGCACTACGACCAGTTCTATAAATCCTTTGAGAATTCACTTCTATATTCAGCCGTGTGTTGGGAAGGTCGCGCCACTGAGCGAGATGGGAACGGACGTGACAGTTTGATCAGACCGGGACATTGTCAGGTCAAGGTGTGGAGCACGTTGGACCATCACTGTCATACACTGCATGACGTACGGTCTGATCGAAACAAAAAGCGCAAGCGTAACAATCAGGGCTCCGAACCAGTTCAAGGAACGAAAACGGAAACAGAATTTTACAGAATTTTACGGAATTTTCTGGGAAGTGGAAACGGAAACGCTGAAAGATTTCTTCAACTGTTCCGGAACTGAAACGGAACATTATGAAATCCACAAAACTGGTTAAAAACCTTTTGTTGTCTATATATTTTAACATATCCTATGACTGGGAGGCTATTTCCGGTTGTGCATCCATCGAACTCAGTCATCAAGCCCCATGCATCTGGGGCTCCATCTTGTGGACAGACGAGGGAGCGAATGTAATGCCGTTAATACAGTTAAACTGAAGTTTGGAAGTCCACCAAATATATTATGTATAAACTATATCTAAACATAACATTGCACAATATAAGGAACTTTAAGAACAAACAAAATTTTTGCATTCCGAAACGGTTCAGGACCGATATTTTGTGGAAGGAACTGTTCCGAGAATGAAAACGTTAAACATAGGCCTGTCTGAACCGTTCGGAACGGAACGCTTTAAAAACAATTTCGTTTTCAAGCCCTGGTAACAATGCTATCAATAGCCATTAAATGACGTAGCGGCTACTGGTAATCCGCTATAGAGCTGATGCACGGTGATGTCACAGTTTGAGAAGTAATGCATTTCATTTACTGTGTTACAATTTTTTTGTGTACTTTTTAACTTTTGGAGTACATTTTTCACAAGTTACTTTCTACTTTTACTTGAGTAAACTCGTTAACTCCTTTCACGTTGGGAACTGTTGGCACATATGTTGACGCCATAGCTCTCTCTCTCTCTCTCTCCCTCTCTCTCTCTCACTCTCTGTCTTTCTCTCTCTCTTGGGTGCTTTCTCTCTTACTTATTCTCTCTCTCTTGTCTTACTTATTCTCTCTCAGGTGCTCCCTCCCTCTCGGTCTCTGTCTCTCTCTCAGGCTCTCTCTCTCTCTTTTGGTCTCTCTCCCGGGCGCCCTTGCTCTCTCTCTCACTCTTGGGCGATCATTTTTTTCATTCATTGTTTTCACTGAAAGTTACTCAGTACGTTCGCTACTTAAGTAACTTTTTTGTGGAGAACTTTTTTACTTTTACTTGAGTAACTATTTGGATGACGACTTTTTACTTTTACTTGAGTAATATTTTTGAGGTAACAATACCTTTCCTTTATTATTTTTCATGGCTACTCTGCCCATATCTGGTGATGTCATAGTTTGGCGACGGCGGACATTGTGGTGGTATCATCGCCGTCAGACGAACGATATTTGCATAACATTGTCTTCCATTAGTGATGTATCCGTGGTAATATGCTATCAATCGCCACCAGATGGTGCCTTATTGATGCTAATGCAAACTCTGGTACTTGACCGAGGCCCGAGCACACAAAACACACAAAACGCACGCCAATTCAAAATCCATTACCGGTCTGTGACTGGTAATCGGTCACACCACTCGCTCCGTTCATAATTTTGTGTAAATATTTACTGAAATACAGTCAAAATCTGACTTAAAGTTACTCACCGATTGATCACATGTTCTTCTGGACCAATAGGCTGGCTGCTTCTTCTAGTAATTACAAAAGGAATGAGATAATGGAACGAGTTGCACTGATTATTAAATCATGCGTTTGTGGGTCACAGATCCACACGAGAGCATTTGGGTGTGGAATAGCACACCGCAAGTTACCACCATCCTTTTAAATAACCCTGTAGGTGTGTGTTCCCACCAAATATAAATGTTGAAAAATAACCAAAAACACATCGGACTAAATTATACCGGACGTGACGTTCAGACACCGGAAGTACCCCCAAACTCGTCTATATAGGTGGACGTGACGTGGTAAAGTATACCACTTACCGTATGTATACGTATACTTCACTGTACGTGATACCACCAAAATGTCTACCGCCGCCACGCTGATATCCATGTTCTTTTTGTCACGCTTTTTGACGAGAGAAGTAAAAGTCTGTAGTTTGCTTTTTGCAGGATTAAATCGGAAACTGGGATGAAAAGTCGGGCGGAGAGATTGCAGAAAAGCCGGACAGGGGATTTGAACCTGCAGCACTGCGCGACCTATGGATCTGGAGGGACGTGCTCTCCACCCGCTCGGCCACCGCGCGTGGCCGCCGTTTGCTCAATTTAAAGACATTTTGACGCATGTGCCGTAATTTTGCTCGCCCACACGTGCACGCACATACACAGATTCCACACACACACACACACACACACGATGATGAGGATTGAAGCTAAGCTCGCCTTCTTTAGTAATCAGGAATGGTGCAGCAGCACGTGGCTCTGTCCTTGCTCCACGTTCTCTCGGTCCTACAAAGAACTGTTCTTCTCTCATGTGCCGTCTTGTTTGTGCAGTTCTGTGGCGATGTTTGACAATCAGCAGGAGAACCAATCGATACCGTGTCCATTTAGTCTGTGGTGTAAGTAAAAAAAATGGATTACGGTGAAAAGAAGAGCAATTACCACCATGTTCCACATAATACAAGAAATACAAGGTGCCACTCTACCGCTTCAAACCCTTTGATGCAGAGATGTGACCAAGTCCCTCTTTCAAGTCTCAAGTCTCAAATCCTTCTTGGGCAAGTCAACTCAAGTCCCAAGTCAACTCCAAATCAAGTCATCATTAACATGCTGTCATTTTAGCCCAAGAATTTGATTTTAATAAAGTCAAACGCAAGCAATAATTTGGCTTTTATAATAGCATTGTTTGATTTTTTTGCTACTTTATTAAAATCAGATTCTGGAGCTAAAATGACAGCATGTTAATGATGACTTGACTTGGAGTTGACTTGGGACTTGACTTGACTTGCCCAAGAAGGACTTGAGAGTTGAGACTTGAAAGAGGGACTTGGTCACATCTCTGCTTTGATGTACAGAAGGTAGAACATGTTATGGCTTGTACACTGACCGGACTAGCGCTGTCAATCTCTGCAAAATGCAAAAAAAAAAAATTAATGTCTTAAAATTAGAAAATGGGGGAGTCCGCATTGGCCGAGTTGTTATGGACACAGCAAGTAACGCGACCCCATTCATGTTGGTGGCCCTGTGTCTACCGCAGCGTCCGCAGTGTCGCGAGTTCGATGACGCTTGTCGACTTGTCTGCAATGTCTGCCCCCAATCTCTTCAACCCAGCTTCCGTCTAATCCTACCCAATAAAGATGGAAAAACGGCGCTGATGCCGGAAAAAATAACAACGGGATTAGCATATTTGCTAGATTACACCCAGCTGTCCGTGATCCCACAAAGTCCACTTTGCGGGGTGGTGACAGGTAGATGCTTTTGTAGGAGAGTGACCACGGTGCAAAACATTTTTTTCAGTCTGCCTTGTCGGAGGTAGGGCCCCTTTCCGGGTTGAGGTTCGCGCTTCGTCCGGCAGTGGACGAACACGCCGGCGGTGAAGCCGAGGAGATTCGGGAGTAGGCCGGTTAGGGAGACGGAGAAGATGTGAACCGGTTCAAGGAACGAAAACGAACAGAATTTTGCAGAATTTTAAGAGGAGCGGCAACGGAAACGAAACAATATTTCTTCAACTGTTACGGAACAGAAACGGAACATAATTAAATCCACAAAAACGGTTAAAAACGTTTTTTTCTGTTTTATATATATTTTAACATATACTATGCGTGGGAGACTATTTCCGTCCACCTTTCACTGACAGTCACCAAGCCCCATGCATCTGGGGCTCCATCTTGTGGACAAACGAGGAAGCAAATGTAATGGAGTTTTAAACAAGTTTTTCACGTTAATAATGTTGCACTGAAGTCCACCAAATATATTATGTATAAGTGATATCTAAACTTAACATTTCACAATATAAGGAACTTTAAGAACGAACAGAATTTTTGCGTTCCGAACCGGTTCAGGACCAATATTTTGTTGGCGGAACGGTTCTGAGAGCGAAGACATTAAACATAGGCCTGCCTGAATCGTTCGGAACGGAACTTTTTAAAAATAATTTCGTTATTCAACTATCATGGGGTTCAGGCAGAGCTCCCGCCATTTCCCCCCACGAGTTGTGGACATAGGTTGGTGGTGAAAGGGGTGAGGGTGGCCATGGTGTGGGAGCAGTGTCTCTGTGTCCTGGGAGAAGTGTTGTGGCTAATCCGAGCAACGCTGAGCATTTATCAGAAATTTTTTCTGTATCGGTGATGAAAGGGAGAAATACAGGTAGTAGGGAGTAGGGAGTAGGGAGTAGGGAGTAGGGAGCAGGGCTCTGAACTGGTTCAAGGGACGAAAACAAAAACTGAAAAAGAAAATAATTTCACGAGGAGCGGAAACGGACACAAAACAATATTTCTTCAACTGTTCCGGAACAGAAACGGAACATTATGAAATCCACAAAAACTCTATCTTTTAACTCGTGCATCCATCCAACTTTCACTGTCAGTCATCAAGCCCCATGCATCTGGGGCTCCATCCTGTGGACAGACGACACAATATGAGGAACTTTAAGAACGAACAAAATGTTTGCGTTCCGAACCGGTTCAGGACCGATACTTTGGTGGCCTGTCTGAACCGTCCGGAACGGAACATTTTAAAAATAATTTCGTTTTTAAACCCTGGTAGGGAGTGGGGGTTAGCAAGTGATTTTGGACAGAGCCACTGTATGTATGTCTGTATGTGTGACTCAACAAAGTATCCTACTTTCTTTTTTCAGGGTTCCAGCCGAGTCCCAACGGGTCCGTGGCTCAGGGGTTGGGAGGCAGCGAGTGGAGTAGCCACTTTTTTCGCTGTCTTCCATCACACTGGCACACTCCAAATAATCTATTACCTCTCATTTACATCATCAGTCTGAGCATCAAAGGTCAGCGGTGTCAGAGGCTCCGGAAGCTTCCGTAGCAGTAGCATTAGTGGCAGCAGCATCTGTCTCCCTCTCCTCCGGCAGCTGCCGGTGGACGCGGTGCATCTGGGCTACAGCTTGGACGCAGCGGGCGCTTGATGTTGTTTGCCAGCCAAGATGGTGGCCGTTAAAACGTGCAGCAGGAGTCTTTGTGGTGTTTTTTTCTACTTCACAAAAGTTGTAAGGTGCACCTGCCACGACGTTTGACAGACTACGACTGCAGAGGGTTGAATGGCAGAGAAACTCGTTGGCTGTCATGTATATGCAATATGGAGAAGAAAAATGAATCTTGGATATCGAATCTACTGTATATGGCTGTGTCCGAAATCGCTCCCTATCCCCTATATAGTGCACTACATGGGGCGCACGCCATTTTGTAGGGGTGTCCGAATTCTCCATGTACCCTATATAGTGCACCACATGGGCCGCACGCCATTTTGTAGGGGTGTCCGAATTCTCCATGTACCCTATATAGTGCACTATATGGGGCGCACGCCATTTTGTAGGGGTGTCCGAATTCTCCATGTAACCTATATAGTGCACTACATGGGGCGCACGCCATTTTGTAGGGGTGTCCGAATTCTCCATGTACCCTATATAGTGCACTATATGGGGCGCACGCCATTTTGTAGGGGTGTCCGAATTCTCCATGTAACCTATATAGTGCACTATATGGGGCGCACACCATTTTGTAGGGGTGTCCGAATTCTCCATGTACCCTATATAGTGCACTATATGGGGCGCACACCATTTTGTAGGGGTGTCCGAATTCTCCATGTACCCTATATAGTGCACTGAAAGTATCCCACAATGCACCGCAAAAAGTAGTGAGCATCGGATGTACCCTGGAGGAAGCAATATAACCCATAAAGCATTGCAAGACATTTTGAAAATGACCAAAACTTTTTAAAAAAAGGGCACGGCGCAAGTAAATAGCGACTGACTGTGGCAAATAGTCATAAATGTAAGTACTTTTTACTTTTTCTGAATAATACTTTTTTTTTATAATTATATTTTATAATAATTTTGACGGTGCCAACTCTAATTTCCGAAATCTTGGCCGTTGCTGTGTAGTGCACTATAAGTGAGTGCACTATATGGGGGGTAGGGAGTAGGAGATAGGGAGTGATTTCGGACACAGCCTATGTCACTATCATGGACATTCAAAATGGCCGCCAATCTTCATTTGTGATTATCTCCATTTTGACTCGTTCATTGACGATGGCAATAAAGGTGACATCATCCAGACAGTATGTCAGAATTTGCACCAACAATGATCCACTGTACACATGTGTCATGTGCCTATTACAGTGTATAGCAGAGCTGCCTGCACGCAACGCCCCCCCTCCCATACCCCGAGGGCGCCAGAAGGTCGCGTGGGCCCGGACTGTGGGCTGTGTTAAGCTGTCAGAAACATGAAGAAGAATTACACTGATATCATCCACATGGAGGCTCCACCACCACTCCTACACTGATAAATGGCAAGGAGGGGGGTCTGATATATATATATATATATATATATATATATATATATATATATATATATATCCATAAAATTAGGCAAGGTTTGGAGGACCCAAGGAATGTTTTACTCCAT
>OMKY01230727.1:0-12707 GCA_900302395.1 Bregmaceros cantori | reverse complement strand
AGAGAGAGAGAGAGAGAGAGAGAGAGAGAGAGAGAGAGAGAGAGAGTGTTTGTGCGCGCGTGTGTGCCGGAAAATTGGCAATTGATTAAATGTGCACCCATTGAAAACCTACCTATATACAGGCGTATATAGGTAGGCTACATGCTTTAACCTCACGACCAGGGTTTTCCTTATTTTAGACTTAAGTATAGTCTAATGTATAGCTGCAGTGCTGCACTATAAACGTGGGTGCAGTATATCCTGTAAAAGGGGTTCTACTGCATGCACATTTATCAGTTACAACAATGGCCTCGATTATATTTTTTTCAAGGAATCAAGGAATGACTTTGAAGTGCATGCAAACGATGCAGTCCGCTATTCCTGCGACAAATCGAACTGTTGCATGTAGATTGCATTTACTGCATGTCTGTATATACTGTGGCTGCACTACAGAACTACTTTTTTTCAGATTACTGGAATTTGATTACTGTAGGTCGTACTCGTTACTACCCAGCACTGATGAGGACATCTATTAAGACTACACCTTTCAAGAGTATATCAGGGCGCCTACGGAATGGATCCGGATGAACGGGTTTACTTTATTTTCTGCCAACCACGTGTTCACGCCAATTTCGCATTGATATTTGAAGGGTTCCATTTTATCAATATGTAACCTACAGGTATCCTGCGTATTTTGATTGTGTGTGTGTGTGTGTGTGTGTGTGTGTGTGTGTGTTTGTGTAAATCCGTTTCACTCACAGAGTGCAAATCAGGGCATCGCACTCTACCAGTCACTCTCTAATCTAACCCGATGCCACCTTGAATTTTATGACAATGTGTTTTACATGTCCATCCTCCATATACTGGACGGCACTTTTGAATATTGAGGTAATTGTTTCGTCTGCGTTTCATGACATTATAATTCACAGCGTTCAGTCGTAATACTCGTCAAGTCAATGACACTTTGTCTCTTTAATTTAATAATTATGAGGATGGTTGATACATCTTCATGATTAAATCACGCGGTTGCGCAGTTTTCCCGCGTATCTTTCAAATATAAAGGTTAATACAAATTCAATTGATTTTCAATCTTTAACTTTCCCATGATTTAACCTATAAATAGTTGGAATCATCCCCACAATATCATTCTTTTTTTTACATTAAAATAAACAGTGCTAATATATTGTTTTGCTGTAATAACATAAACACAGATATCGCGTTTAATCCACTGGATTAAATCACAGAGTGGTGATGTGTTTGTTTTTAATAACTTTTTTTTAAATCACAGCCGCTCGGATCCCTCCCTAGCTGTTGAATATGTATGAGCACCGCCCGGCGCATTCCCCAGCTCTCCGCGGTCCCGGGACGTCGACCAGCGCGCAGGGAAAAACACGCTAAACTTGTTGTGGTCCCTGAAATTTATCACAACCACAACTTTTATTAACTAGACGTTATTTACCCCCATTCCCGGGACAATCAGAACAACTTTTAATCGGTTTAGAAAAACAAAAAAGTTTCCCCGTCTCTAAGTTTGGAGGCCGCAGCGGTCTATTGTCGTCGAGCGGCGGGGGGGACAGCAGCGGCCCAGCCGAGATGAACCCCGGTCAACACTCCCTGGTGCCCGGCCAGCAGGTCGTCCACGTCGCCCAGGACTCGGACACCGAGTTCCAGGCGCTGTTTAACTCCGTCATGAACCCCAAGCCGTCGTCCTGGAGAAAGAAAATGCTTCCAGAGTCGTTCTTCAAGGAGCCCGACTCCGGCTCGCACTCTCGGCAGAGCAGCACCGACTCGTCTAGCTGTCCACCGCCCCGGCTCCAGGTGTCCCACACCCGCTCTCACTCGTCCCCGGCCTCGCTGCAGTTGGGCCCCGCTGCGCCAAGCCCCGGCTCCGGCCCACTCGGCCTCCAAGCCCAACATCAACGGCACCAGTCATTCGATGTGGCCGGAGAGCTGCCTCTGCCGCCAGGCTGGGAAATGGCCTACACCAGTAATGGACAGAAGTACTTTCTCAAGTAAGTCCGAAAAAAATGCTTTCACTCGTTTGAGTCTACATTTGCAGTCCTTATTTATGAACCAAAATGCCATTATACATTTTAACACGTCTACAGCGACATTCAAGTCTCGAAGTGTAAAGTTATTGTTTCCCCCTCAATCACACCACTAATTCCAGCATCGCTAAATATTGAGCCCAAGAGGAGACTGTCACATGTTGGCAGAAATACGTTCTCAAGTTTATTTTTATTTTATATTGGGCCTTGGAAGAAACATGTTTTGTATGCATCTAATACACTATTACTGTGTTATTACAGCTGTATATAGCATGAAATAGTTATTCATGGTTTGTTGACTTCAGTACACCTGAAAGACATTGACTGCCTAATACCTATGTGCCGTAGATACGTTACACCCAAAAACATCCATAGACATATAAGAGCGGCTTCAGTGGAAGTGCAACAACTCACTTTGAAGGATAAGATAGGATTGGGAAGGGTTTACTTTTGAATTGATTTTTTAGAAAAAACACGAAAGCACACATACCACTATTTGCTGTTTGATATTATATAAAGCTTACTTTTGGTTTGCTTTTACTACAATTGTATCATCAAAGTGTTCCAAATATTTTTCATGTAATTAATTTACATTGAATTGCATTGAAGAAATCATTCAATAACATCATTGAATGAAAGACAGTTATTTCAATAAAATATGTTATGGAACAGAAATAATTAGGTCAAATTAGTCGCATCTGATGAATCTTTGAACATAGTCTGTAGTCCGAAAGGCGGTTCCATAGGCTTCTCTAGGCTACCAAAGTGGATCAGCTTGTTTTGAAACGAGTTCTAATTGTGCTCCAGCGGTTCCGAGGATGCAGTTCTAGTGAATTGGGCTGAAACTGGTTAGACCAGCCGTGGGAAACATTGTTGACATAATGTGCCAGGAGCATTTGGACACACTAAGTAGGCCTAATTGATAAAACCTGGAGATTGAAATGTATAAAACAACATAAAAATAAATAAATAGGGTCGATTGCCCAAATGTGAACCACTGCATAATGTGGGACTCTGGCTCCTCCCTAAACTAATGAATATCAGTGGAACTATGGTAAAAGCAAACTATGGCAATGTGTCCACCATTAAGTTCAACTGTTCATCACTACATTTCACTGTCCCACATTATCCAACCGACTCTTCCACATTATGAAGCGGCAAAGAAATGGCCCACATTAGGGCAATCCACCCTATTACCCAGTATTACCCAAGAAAATAGCCAAGCGCAAGTCATTGTTATCATATTGGATCAACAATGTTTGGTTGTGTATATGGTTGTGTATTTCCCATATGAGAATCATTTCACCGCCATTGTCAGTTTTACCAGAATGGGAAATATAGACATCATCTGTATTAACAGACAAGAAATAATAGATGATATAATTGTATCTTAATGCAATTTTAATTGGCACGCTGACATATGCAATGACGTGTATTTTGTTTCGTGTCCTGCCCCTTTGCTCATGTTTTGTTATACAGTACGTTTGTCTGCCTTTGCGGGTAGAAAAAAAATGTGCTTCATAAATAACGTTGAATTGAATCGAAGTGACTGCTATTCATAGAAAATAATGTGTGGTTGAAAAATACCCCAGCTGTTGAAAAAGACCAAGAGGGGCTTGCTATTGTTACATTGTTATCAGAGTGACGAGAACGCAGGCAGCACTTTTCAGTTTCAGCAGCGGACTAATTATGCAAACAGATGTATGTTTAGTAACATAGCAATCTGCCTAAAAGGTTGACAGTCATTTCTGACATGCATGCTATATCAGCAATACCTTTCACTGCAAATGTCACATTTGTCACGTCACACATCAGTTCGCTTTCTATAGCTTGAAATTAGATGTGCCAAATAGGGCTGCAATGATTAGTCAATTTTGCAGACACCACCACCTATTGGTCTACACAAATGTGATATTACTTAATAATTTTGGAAAATCCCCAAACATTATTGTTTAAAAAGATGAATACGAAGAAAACCATCAAAATATGAGCGTAAAAATGTATTGTAATGAGTTTGTGCGAAATTGTAACTAAATTCTTGTACATGTGTTGGATATCATGAACCAAAATGTGCTAAATTCCAAGTTGACAAGATTATTTTCTTTGTCAGTGTGAATATTTTGAAGATTTTTGAAAGGAAAGTTATCAAACCGATTGGTTGATTAATCGTTTCAATAATCGACAACTAATTGACTATTGAAATAATTGTTATTTCCAGCCCCAAATAACCTATTAGAAGGCAATGTGAAACCTGTTGTTAAATTCTGTCTGAGGCTAAGTCCACAAGACAACAGCATTTTGGGTAGGGTGGATTGCCCTAATGTGGACCCTTTTTGGCAAAATCATTTGCCTAATGTGGTACAATGAAATATAGTGTTGAACAGTTGAACTTAATGTTGGACACATTACCATAGTTGTCTTTTACCATAGCCAGCATCACAGCTATCCTATCCACAGCTTTCCTTAAATAAAGTACAATAAATTGATGAAAATAACAATAGCAACCGTTAACAGCTGACCAGGCACCTGCTCCTTCTATTGTCTGTGGGGTGACAGCGCACCTAGAGGTGTGCCATATGTATTGCATCCTTTTCAGCAGGCGTTTTCGTTTGCGTGTTTATCTGTTACTTTTGGACGCTCATTTCTGGAATCTGTTTCCAAACGTTTCCTCGTTTTCGTTTCGCTTTCTTACCGTGAAGACATAGTCTGAGATGCTAATTTGAGGCCCATGCTAAAATGTCCTTTAAAAAGCATGAGCATAAAAAGATATTCTTTTTTTCAACAAGTACAATATAATACTAAATAATGCCAGCTGTGATGTTATGGCTAGAGATGTCAAGTCCAGAAAGTAATACGTAAGAAAGTAAACAGTTCAGTGTGGTAACTGCTGTGAAATAAAATTTTGTATTTTTGTATTGGCACGTGTATGCCACAATGGCATACAACGGGTTTTCTGCAATGTCCCAGTTTCCGATTTAATGCTGTCACTATCTCTCTCAATAAAGAATGAAAAACGGCACTTGCATCCAAAAATAACAAAAAGAATAAATAAATAAAAGACTCAGAAGCAAAAAAAAGTTGATTGGGACATTACAGAATTATTCAATGAACTTTGTCCATCACATGTCTGCTTTTAAAAACCCTCTGTTGAAGCCTGTTCAAGGCTGGGTATATTTACACATTGTTACCTCGATTCCATGGCCAGTCTTAATCTGGTTCCCAGGCACGCTTACTGAGTTTTTGGTTGTTCAGTGATTTTATTTTTGGTATTCCTTACTGAATTTGTAACAGTGCAACAATGACACCAGTAGTGCGTGCCTAAATTGGGCAGTATGATTTTTCTAAATATTGGTATAATATCAGGATGTGTTCTTTCATCCAGTGAGGCTGATAACTCTGAACATAAACATACATTTTGAGTGGGAAAAAATGTTTTCAATTAAGACTTGCAATTTGCATTCGCCCGCGGTTGTGCCAGCAGCAGCACTTCTGCACAGTGGAGAAGAGACAAAGATATTCTCACTTTAGATATTCTTTACTTGCCCACGTCTCACTCCCACACATAGACACGCCCACACACATTTAACTAGTACTACCGGCGCGATGCACCTGTCACTGCATATGGCTGCAGCCCATTGTTGCTTGTCAGCTATTTAGATTAATTTATGTAATGTATATTTTACAGTAAACACCCGGTTTATTATTACCATGCCAGAACGCTATGCAATGCACTGCAGCGGAACGGCACACACGGGGGGTCCGTGCTGTAGACCGAAAGTTCTATAGACCGAACGTTCACAAAGCCGAACACAGCCACCGCCGCACAGCACTAACGCTAGGTTTCCACTACAGAGATTTTTCTGTACGGTCCGTATACGTGAGCAAACAAACGTGTTGTCACCGTTGTAGCATGCTCCATTGTGCTGAAATACGTGCCGTAGACGTACGGTCCGTATACGGACCGTATACGGACCGTACAGAAAATCATTTATTTACACACGCAGACACGCACACACACACACACAAGAGTGCACTACACACACACACAACAGGCCCGTACTTACGCAGGCACACACACAAAACAGTGCATTGCGCACGCAGACACACACGCCTTTCTGTCCGCATTTCCTCCTGTGCATGAGGAAATGAGCGCGTGTCTGCGTGCGTAATGCACTGTTTTGTGTGTGTGTCTGCGTGCGTATGGGCCTGTTGTGTGTGTGTACTGCACTCGTGTGTGTGTGTCTGCGACCGCACGGGACTGTTGTGTGTACATCTGCGTGCGTACGGCACTGTTGTGTGTGCGCCTGGTGCGTTCCGCTCCCCTTTGCGTGTGTGCGTGACACACGCACGCGCGCGCGCACCAAAGCCGCATGCACGAGGCCGCTTCGGTAAAAAATTTGGAATATATATATTACTTCGCCTTTCATGCACATGGCTGTCTCCATGCGCATGAAAGGCGAGCGCCGGGTCTTCTCCGAGACCCGGCGCACGCTCACGCACGCACACACACACATACACACACAAATGTTTTGTTGACAATGGAAACAGCAATCTTCCAACCGGACCGTATACGGACCGTATACGCACTGACCGTGTACGGACCGTATACGCACTGACCGTATACGGACCTCTCTGTAGTGGAAACCTAGCGTAAGTCGCTGGCCTCTCTCCACTCCCCACTCTCTCTCGCGCTTACACGCTTGGTTTGGGTTAGGGTTAGAAACTTTGCATTCGATCACATTCGAGTCCGCTTCCAAGCGCATCAATTTCCTCTCGCTCCCTCTCTCCCTCTCTCTCTCTCTCTCTCTCTCTCTCTCTCTCTCTCTCTCTCTCTCTCTCTCACCCACCCACCCTCTCAATGTGCTTTATAGTCGTGTGAGCTTTGTATTTGAAAAAAAGTTTGAAAAATGACAGGTACACACCGCACAGATTAGTTCCTACTGCACATCTCGCTCCTGCTATTGTCACTAGGACTCAGCAGATTTCCACAGATGCTCACTCTTTTAGAAGCCTTTACTAACCAATGGAAATACGAAAGTTGTATCTATCAAAAATACAAGTCTGACTATTGCGGATTTGATGTTTGCTCTTTTTGTTTTGTTCATGAAGAAACGGCTGGCTGCATATTTAATACAATTTGAAATTTTATTAATATATGAATATATGGCAGCTAGAGGTTCCTTTCAGTGTATTCCTAAAAGCTATAATGTCAACTCAGGTAAAAATGCAACACAACCACAACAATTTCTATCGATTTACTAGTGAATTGCCAAAAGCAAATGCGTTTTCTTCTGAAATCCATGTTCATTGTGTTGAGCTTGCAGAATGTTTCTATAGACGAGTTCGGTGGGTAGTTCCGGTGAAAATTGTACCCTGAATATGATTTCCAGTGCCGTTAGGTCACCGTCTTTGATTTTTGTAGTTGTCCATTTAATGGGAATGCACCGACCTACTTTTACTGTGTTAAATTTTTTTGTGTACTTTTTTACTTTTGGAGTACATTTTTCACAGGTTACTTTCTACTTTTACTCGAGTAAATTTTAGGTGAAAAAAAAACTTTTACTGAGATGTCAGCAATTTGCTACTCGTTACATTAACTTGGCCTTTAGCAACACCCGTTGGGAAATGTTGGCACATATGTTGGCGTCATATCTCTCTCTACCTCTCTCTCTCTCTCTCTCTCTCTCTCTCTCTCTCTCTCCATCTTTCGCTCTCTCGGATGAACTCTCTCTCACTCTCTCTCGCTCTCTCTCTCAGGCTCTTGCTGTCTTATATGTCCTATGTATATTTATATTTGTCATATATTGTTTTTTAACTCAGTTACTCAGTACCTTCGCTACTTAAGTAACTTTTTGTGGAGTACTTTTACTTGAGTAACTATTTGGATGAGGTAACAATACTTTTATTCAAGTTTGATGGCCCATATCTGTCCATAACACATGATCTAACACGGTCTACAAGGATGGGCATGAAAAGAGCTGTAACCGATCAATCAATGTTTAATCAAATTACTTGGTAACTAATTAAATAATCAATCAATCGGTTGGATTTATTATTCATCCTTTGACCCCTGCGCCACGCAAACATTATGTTGTTGCTTCCAATGCCAGCTGCTATTACCAGCATCATGATCCCACACATTCTCTTGGATACTGAACTCTGTTATGCCCCAGAACTACGCAAGCAATGAAATAAAGATGTTGGCTTGTCCCAAATCGTTCCCTATACCCCATATAGTGCACTATATGGGACGCACGCCATTTTGTAGGGGTGTCTGAATTCTCCATGTACCCTATATAAAGTACTGAAAGTATCCCACAATGCACCGCAAAAAGTAGTGAGCATCGCATGTACCCTAGACGGAGCAATATAACCCATAATGCTTAGCGAGACGTTTTAAAAATGACCTAAACTTTTAAAAATGGCATGACGGGAGTAATTAGCGACCTACTGCGGCAAATTGTTATAAATAACTTTGTAAGTATCTCTGTACTTCTGGTGATGATTGCTGAATTTTAACTGAATTTTTTTCACTAATTAATTGTTGATTATTGTTAGTTGCAGCATGAAGGCCACCGACACTCAAATACTTTGAATACATGTATTTTTGTTTGTGCTTGTTATATATTGTGTAACCTGTGGCATTGCTGGCCTTTTCACATTGTATGTGTCCATGTATCTGTGTGTGTGTGTGTGTGTGTGTGTGTGTGTGTGTGTGTGCGCGCGCACGTCTGTGTTTATGTGTGTGTGTCTGTGTTTATGCATGTGTGTGTGTGTGTGAGTGTGTGTGTATCCAGAAGTTCTAGTCTGTGTTTAGTCTATTGGAGCTGTTCATGTAGACCACCACATACTGAAACTCCCTTTCCCTTTCTTTGCTCTGTCTCTGTCTCTGTCTCTGTCTCTCTCTCTCTCTCTCTCTCATTTCCCCTGTACCTCCCTGCTCTCTTTATCTGTCTTTATCTCCCCATACCCTCTGTCTCTCTCTTTCGCTCTCTCTCTCTCTCTCCCTACACCCTTTCCTCTCTCCCTCTATCTCTCCCTGCCCCTCCTTTCTCTCCCTCTCTCTCTCTCTCCCTCTCCCCCTCTCTGTTTCTCTCTCACTCACTTTCTGTCCCCATCTCTTCCTAGTCTTTTGTTCTCACCATATCAGCATACAGTGTGCTATCTACTTGATAAAGGTTTGTATACATTTAATACATTGAAAACAGTGATAGGCTTATGTATTCATAGCTCTTGCAGCGCGACAGGCCGCACAAAGGATGTGAAGTGATGGTGGTCCGGAGGAGAAAAATGAAACCAAAATAAACTCTAATCATGCTGAGCTGTGTGATGGTAGCCTGGCGAGCCAGAACCAATGCATTGCACATCGCTAGACGCTTGCATTGGGTCTGGGAAAATCAGGCTGGCCGTCGGTAGGGAATCAATCGACAACAAGCATGGATGTGGGGGAAGTTTGTACAGGCTACACAAGACGTGGGCGGATTTTGTTCGGACTACGCGAGACGAGTTTGGTTGTCACGCCTCCACACCACTTGTCTCACCTACTGCGCTGTGACTGGATAACACGATTTGATTGACACATGTTTTTTTTTACATTGTCCGACCCAGGTTTTACCAGACTCAATGCGAACGTCTAGTGATGTGTGATGCATGGACGATGCGTTGGTTCTGGCTCGCCAGGCTAGTCTGGTGGACCCTACCAGTTCTCATTTATACTTTCGGGAAAGTACGAATACAGATTTTAGAGCAGGCATTGCAGTGAATTGTCTGGAGGATTTTTTTAAAAATGTTTTTTTCCAGCCCATTCAGGCTCTTTTTTCTGAGCTTTATTTATTATGGTTAGTGGAAACAGGTGAAGATGGGGGGTAGACATGCAGGAAATATGTCGGTGGTGGGATTCGAACCACCGACTCACCGCGCAATTAAGGCATATGCATGCTTTCCAGTGCACTGCCTAACCGACTGAGCTACTGGGCAGCACTGTCTGGAGGATTCTAATGGTACATGTACACTAGAATGCCCATCCCATCGGCGGAGTGGGGGGGACTGAGTCACACTCGGCTTCGAAGAGGTATTTTTCTGTTCTGTTCTATTATTTACGGAGATGTGACCAAGTCCCAAGTCTCAAGTCTTGTTTGGGCAAGTCAAGTCAAGTTCCAAGTCAACTCCAAGTCAAGTCATCATTAGCATGCTGTAATTTTAGCTTCAGAATCAGATTTTAATAAATTCAATTCTGGAGCAAAAATGACAGCATGTTAATGATAACTTGACTTGGAGTTGGCTTGGGACTTGACTTACCCAAACAAGACTTGAGACTTGGGACTTGAACAAGGGACTTGGTCGCATCTCTGATTATTTATAATTTATTATTTATACGCAAAGTTATACAATATTGATATTGATATCCTAAGAATAGTTACATTTGCAAAATCATGGCAGCTAACGATCACAATCTATGTCATGTCACACATCAGCCCACTCTTAATTGCATACATACATTTAAACCTCAGAGTCCTAAGTACTTTTTCAGGCAATTTGAACTTTTTTTTAATAACCATGGATGTACCTTATAAAACATAGTCATTGCTATACACATTTTGGCTCCCTTTTTGGCGGGACATTTTTTTTTTTTTTTTAATTCTCACGTTTAATTCTAAAACGTGACAACGTTTTTGGGTGATAGCTATGCTAGTTTGAAAAAAAAGGAGCCAAAATGTATATAGCAATGATTTTGTTTCATGGTTATTTGACACATGGAAAATCAGCTATAAGAAAGCATGATATAGGCCTGGTCAACCAAGGGAAAACACACTTTTTAAAGTCACTCCCCTGAATTTTAAGGGACAACAGTATTTCCACCTAAGCTATTGAAGATAGGCCTATTTGCCAATGTGCCAAAGATCATTAGGGCAAATACGCAATACTGTGTAAGTCGTTAATGGCCGTAGTAACCAATCTTTGATGAAGATTTCTGCTAGACTTTAGCTCGAAACACCCTCCTTGGAGGTATAATAGCCATGCGGGCTAGACTTCTTGCAAAGCACATACCACGTGTGGTCTGTGGCTTTGCGTCACGGGGTGTAAAACAATGAAAGCGGGGCCTCCGTGGCACGGAGCAACAACATCAAACGCACGTAGCTCTGCAGTCTGCGGCGCGGCAGCCATGTTTGTTGTGGCGGTCTGACTAATAGCCTGGCCGCACAGATTCCACATCACACACACACTCACGCCAGGCCTCCCAGTACAGTTGTCTGTTTGGACTTACACTGTCCACTCTAGCATCACTCCATCTGATGCACAAACATCCAGCGTCAACAACTGGCAACTGAGAAACGAAAAGAGACATAGTATCTGCACGGTCCAAGACATTATTAATTTCACATACTAGGCTTTGTCTCGGTAACCAGTGCAGACGGTCTGTCTACATAGACAGTGTTGCCATAGTTACTTGTCAAGAGAAATCCGACTACTGATTACTGACTACTCTTAAAAGTAAGTTAAATTATTGGCTACTTTAATTTAGAAGTGACTATACATTTCCACTTAATGGTGGTAGTTTCATGGGAATAACAAAGCGGTTTCATCCTAAGAGGTTTACAGGAAATAATCGAGCACCACTTCATCAATGACAGCGAGTTATTAGATTATATTATAATTAGAACGCATACTTTTCAAAGTGGCCATCCTGACTGGCCACGACGATCGGCGATAACGCTACTACCCAAAAAAAATTGCTTGTGCTGTGTCCAGTTAAGCGACTTTCCGTGCCAACGTTATGCCCCAACACTTCTGATTGGTTCGCCTGATAAGTCGGTCGAACCCTTCTGTCGCTTGACAAAAACGCACGCTTTGCCGGTCTATTGCACACACCCCGTGCCTCTCTCCTGTGACGCACATGCGCAACATACAGAGACTCTTTATCTCAGCGGAATAAGTACTAAACATACCTCGAGGGCACCTTCATTAAATGATTTTGATATGATGGGATTGTGATACAGTCTATAGACATGGTCGCTGTCAATCAGGACGGGTTTTTGTATTTAGACTTATGTAGCTTGCTGGATGGCCCGCTCAGCTCATCAAAGCTCACCCTTATCAACATTGGTATCACGGCGGGTGGCGGTAAAGTCTCCTCTCGATAATGCGGCCGGACAAACTTGAATGTCTGGCACTCATGTCATGACCTGACTTACAACTTGTTCAGTCAAATTTTATTTAGTTCACATCTGCTGAGCTTAGCTGTGCTTGTACATTTCAGGTTTTGTAACATGACAAATGAGGTTCACCCAAAAGGTTGTGAAATGCATAGAAACAAAGCATCACCTGAGTAAACGGCAAATTAGGGATTTCCATCCCTCCTCAAAATGGGATTCAAAATTGTAATGTCTTTAAATTAAAAATTAAATCCTAATCATCAAATTTTACTGTATTTTTGTTTGCTCTATGTCATCCTTTCTTGAGTTCAGCGTGGGTTCAGCGTGGGAAATACCTCAGCTTTCTTTTTTGGATGTCGCTGAGCAAAGTGCGTTTTGTTTTTAATTTGTCCAGGATTTGGTTGTTTGTTTTTCTTTCTTTCCAGCTCGTGTTGGACATTCTTCTATAGCACCACATTTCGAATGCTTCTATACATTTTTCATGAACTTTGGAGAGGGTCCATGCTTCTGAGCCATACGTGAAGAT
>OMKY01230726.1:0-20186 GCA_900302395.1 Bregmaceros cantori | reverse complement strand
GGGGGGGGGGGGGAGAGAAAATGGAGAAAGGGAGTTGGTTTACTGTGTTATCTGTTATAGTCTGTGGGGAAGTGGGTGCGGACGGGTGGGCACGGGTGGGGCCGGCAGAATCACAAGTGGATGGAACAGCCGTTTAATCTAACGATGCCGTGCGTGCGTTGTATTACCTGCGCCGGGGCGTAGTCGCGAAGCAGGTTATGTTTTTAGCCGCTTTGGTTTGTCCCCTCGATGACTGAAAAAGTTATGCACGGATCTGGATGAAATTTTGCAGAGTTGTTGGAAAGGACAAAAGGTGCATTTCTATAGCCTACAAGTAAGATAATCATACTTAATCACCAACTTACCGATAGACCACTGTGCGGTCATGTGACGAGACATCCGGGTCCAGGGGCTGCTGGGAAATGTAGTTGGCATGTTCGGCGGTGGTGTCAATAGCAATTGTGCTACTCTACAGCACTTGCATTGATAATGGGTTGCCACACATACTGCTAGCACTAGCAGTACTATGTTTTTGTACCACTACGGCACAGGTTTGCAATGTCTGAGTGTTTCTAGTTTATTTTGTTTTGTTTTGTGTATTTTGCTGCAAATGTTCTCTTTTTAAACATTACATGAACATGACATATTTTTGAATCAATAGACGAGGTTACGCACTCAAATGGGAGGCTGACATTTTGTTCCGCCATCTGAAACACACTTCCAATGGCTTTATAGCTGCTTGTGTAAGTCATCGTAGTGGGCCGAAGTGGCTGAATTTGTAAGACGTAACTCACACCGGTTCAAAGTCTGGTCACTAGAGGTCGCTCTATGACCAATTACACATTATCCACCCTGCTCCGCTCACTGCTTTGAATAAATATGGATGAAATACAGTCAAAATACGACTTGAAGTTACTCATCGATGTGGTCACATGTTCTTCTGGACCAATGGGATGGCTGCTTCCACTAATGACTCCAACAAAAATGATTAAATGGAACGGGTTGGGTAGATTATTGAATCATGCAGTTCAGGGGCACAGATCTGCACGAGAACATTTGGGTGTGGAATAGCACGCCACAAATTACCCCCATTTTTTAATAAGGCGGTAGGAGTGCTCCCACTGAATAGACTGAAAAGTAGGCACCGGAAGTCATGTCCAGCCTAGTAATACACGCACCCAAACACAAATGTAAGCAACAGATGGATGAACGGACAGAAGAACCAAACAATTTTGTTTGATTCCTCAGGGTATAAATTAGTATTTTCCTTTTGCAACCTTGGACTTGGCCAAACAACTTGTTCATTCTTGGAGGACATGGAGGTAAAGTTGCTGTAGAGTTTCAGTTGCAAGGACATCTACGCGTTGGAGCCAACACCTGGACCAAGGAAAAAAATAAATAAATAACATATATATATATACAGTATATATATATATATATATATATTTATATATATATATATATATATATTTATTTTATTTTTATTTTTTTTTTAATGGAAAATAAAGTAGTCACTAATCAAATTAGTTATCATACTAATACTACTAATACTAATAACTGCTTTTAACTAATTCATTATCAAAGACAATAAAAAATTAATAGTATGCCACATTGCTGAACATAAAACAAATAAATACATGGGGGTGCATTATATAACTATTTTAGCTCCGCAAGTCTCCTTTAAATAAAGTTGCGGATGTGTACAATCAAAAAAAAAAAATCAGATTCCGTTCTGCTCTTCCGTGTTCGGCTCTCCCGATCATGACTCAGGAGACTCAGCAGAGCTCATCTAGTGGAAAAATATACCATACTTCAGAAGTAAATGCTGGTCTAAAGAGTGGTGTATTAACGGAAGTTCCGACTTCCGACGTTCGCCTATTGCCCAAAGCCGACCCCGTTCCGACTTGGAACTCGGAATCCTGCGGGATTTGCAGGCGGGCGCGGGATAAACTATTTTATCTGCGGGCGGGAGCGGGACTAAAATTAAAAATTTTTGTGGGATGCGGGCGGGCCCGGGACTGAACACTGCGGGAGCGCAGGGCTCTACATTACAGCTTCTGTCTGCCAGGTAGCGCCATACGCCAACTCTCGGGCAAAATGAGGCGCTGCACCCACATTTATTCAGGATTTTGTCAGAAATCATTATACCCACTCATTTTCTGGAGACTATTACTAAAGAATGGGAACAGGTAGAAACAAACGTTTTTTTTTCTTCCTGATGATAAAGGAAAGTCTCTAGTTTCCTTTGGTTTGTGTTTTGTTGACTAGGACAATGGGTCTTAAAAAAACACATGTTTAAAAAAACGTGCAGAATTCAAAAAGGGCTGGAACTGAACAGGGCTTGAAAACTAAATTATTTGTAAAACGTTCCGTTCCGAACTGTTCAGGCAGGCTTTTGTTTAAGGTTTTGTTCTCTGAACTGTTCCGGCATGAAAATACTGGTCTCTCAACCAGTTTGGAACACAAACATTTTGTTCGTTCTTAAAGTTCTTCATATTGTGCAATGTTAAGTTTAGTTATTGTTCATACAAAAAACAACATTACATTCACTTCCTCTTCTGTCCACAAGATGGAGCCCCAGGTGCATGGGGCTTGATGACTGACCGTGAAAGTGGACGGAAATAGTGTCCCAGACGGATATGTTCAAATACATAGAGAACGAAAAAATACTATTTCTAACCGGTTTAGTGTATTTTATAATGGTACGTTTCTGTTCCAGAACAGTTGAAGAAATCTTTTTTCGTTCGTTCGTTTCCGCACCTCATAAAATTCCACTTTTTAAATTTTCGTCCCTTAAACCGGTTCAGAACGCTGGCACTGGATGAGTTAAAAGGCACTGAACAAGAAGGAATCTCCTTCCAAGAGGAAAGATGTTTAAAAGATGTTCAAATATTGTTTGGACGGCTAATGGATGTAATCATATTCACAGCAGCTTGCTGCTTTAACATGCATAAATGATGCACGACGATTCCCCAGGCACCTTGACGGCCCTCCACGCCCCGAGCATCCCCGAGCATCGCGCTCAAGTGCATGTCAGATGCCATATGCGCTCGCGTCCTTCCTGAATTAATTGAACTCGAAAGCCATTCTGTGGCTGCTTATGTTCTCATGGAGGTGGAATGGTGGGCACTCCGCCGTTCATTTTTACAGCAAAGAGCAGGGCGACTCAGCCACAAGGATTCTCAGCGGTAGGATGCATATTTTAACACCTGGTGCCCTCTCGCTCGGAGGAGCAGCATAGATTATTTTCATTTCTGCTAAGTGTGACTGTTGTGGACTAACAAGCCACCTTGCTGTAGCCTTGCATTGTTGTTCCCCCACCATACCAATATCGATGAGTTTACACTCAGAAAACACAGGGCTAGCATTTTGAAAATACAACTTGGTTGCATGATTGCATTCACTCATAAGTCCTACAAAGATGAGTAAATAGGAACGGGTTGCGCTGTTTACCACTCTGCGTGGTCACATGTTCTTCTGGACCAATGGGATGGCTGAATTCAATCATAATCCCAATTACCCAGTATCCCCCCCGTTTCACTCACTGTTTTTGCATCAATATTTTTGAAATACCAACAAAATACGACCTTATATCACTTAGCTCATCTTCTGGACCAATGGGCCAGCTGCAATCACTCGTAAGTACGATGCGGATGAGTATATGGAGCGGGTTGCACAGATTATTAAATCGTTGCGACCCAGATACACACTAGAACATTTGGGTGTGGAATAGCGCACCGCAATCACCCTGGTGGTAAAGATACGCAGGTATCATAGACAGCACATAAAAATGGACACAATAATATTGCAATCTTAGCAGCCTGTTTTAACCTATTTAAAGATCGTTTCTAATTGATGTTTTAATGTATATTGACGGGATAATTAACGGTTCATTGTGTGAGGGGGGGTCATAATTTCACAAACGCGTCAGATTTGGCGTTAATATTTTTTATTTCAGCTTCCATAGGATGCCATTTGTTCTGACTCTGTCGTTGGCGCCCCTAGCGGACAGTACCAATGGAAGAAGTCAAGTGTGGGGTGTCTCTCTCTCACTTACCGTAGAGCTCTCTCTACCTCTCCTTGTCTCCGGGTATACGGGTACTTTCAGCAATGGCACCGCGCGGTCGGAGGCTTCAACCCGGCTAGGATGATGCAATAGGATGACGTCACGCACGCTGCGGCTACTTATGTATCTATGGCAGGTATGCAGTGGGCTACCGAAACCACCTGCCGAGTTTACGTGCCAAAAACACGGTGCAGACATTTGCAAAATACGACTTGAAATTATTCACCCGGTTCATCTGGACCAATGGGATGGCTGCATTCAATCTACAAGTCCGACAAAAATGAGTGATTGTAACAGGTTGCACAGATTATTGATTCATGCGTATGTGTTGCATAAAAAAAGCAGTGACGTAAGGGCACCGGAAGTAATTCGCACGTACCTCTACCTGCCACGACTCTCATAGTCATATAGATTATTTTAATCCCTACAATGGAATGAAAGATGCATTTTTTTGTTTTTTTTAGTTATTTTTTTCCGGCGTCAGCGCCGCTTTTCCATCTTTATTGGATAGGATTAGTCGGAAACTGGGTTGAAGAGATCGGGAGTAGACATTGCAGACAAGTCGGCGAGCGTAGTCGAACTCGCAACACTGCTGTAGATGCAGGGGCACTAACATGAATGGGGTCGCGTTAGGTGCGGTGTCCATAACCACTCGGCCAACGCGGACCCCATCTTTTGCGTCTTTTAAAAGAAAGGCGGAACGGATAAGTATGTGCAAAAGTGACAAGTAGCATGAATATTTCTGTGGTTTTGGAGTATTTAAAATATTTTAGCATCCACAACTTATTTTTACCGGCGCCGGGGCTGCGCCGTGAAGCAGGTTATGTTTTTGGTAGCGTTGGTTGGTTTGTCTGTCCCCAAGATAACTGAAAAAGTTGTGCACGGATCTGGATGAAATTTTGTTCATTTTGGTCCAGACCAACAGAGACTGTAGCCTATAAGTAACATAATCATACGTATAAGTAACGTAACTTACTGATAGATTGCTGGCCGCTTACTGCGGTCATGTCACAAGACTTCTGGGTCGTATAGGGCTGCTGGGAAACGTAGCATGTTTGCCGGTGGGAATACAGTCTATGGGTCAATCGCAATCCTGCTACTCTACGAGCACTTGCATTGATAATGGGTTGCCACACATACTGCAAGCACTAAAAGTACTATTTTTTTGTACCACTACGGCACAGGTTTTCAATCTTGTATTTTTTTTAAGTTTTAACGTATGTTTTCGCCGCAAACACCTTTTTCTCATTTTATCATTAACGTGTTAGTGTGAAGGGGGGATGAGAAGCAAAAGTTACGAGAAGCAAACTTACGGCGTTGCGTCTGCTGTGAACCTAGGCACAAGACTATGGATGGGGCTGGATGTGAGCAGGGGCCTAACCCACTGCGGCAGCGCCAGCCCCATCATTCGTAACTTTTGTTATAAATTAGGATTTAACGTCACTTGGGATTACGTTACGATTACGTCAATTTTGTGTCTGCGGGAGGAGCACATTAATGTTGGAGGATTGACCTTGGGTGTCCGCCATACCCCGCTCATGCCCCTGCTCGTCCGTGGACACGACCGAAGGTTGACACTTGCGTCAAGTGTGCACTGTTGATACACACCTCAATTTAAACATGAACAAAAATTAGATAGAAATACGATATATATACAAACACACAGACCTCACAAATCCCGCCACACACAGATACACGACATAAACAGATAGAGCAAAGCAGCACGAGGTGATAAGCACACACGCCTGTGTCTGTGTGCGCATGCAGGTGTGTGCATGCCCTGCTGCTGGGCACGACCGTGCATGCGCATATCCATGTGGAGTCATCCAGCAGGGCCATGGTCAAGTGTACACACACGCGCGCGCACACATGCTCACTTGCGCCGAATGTCAACAAGGAGGCAGAAGAGCAGGTGGAAGCAGTGCACCGCTCCTCCTGAAACGAGGAGGTGCCACTCCTCTCTTGGAAGCAGGCTTCCACGCCTGACGTCACGATCTCGTTCCCGATTGATATTCCATTTATTTTTAGAGGTGGGAAAACCTCTGCTTCTGTGATTATTGCTCCATTTTCATCCAGAGATGCAGGGAGCTAATGCTAGGTTTCCACTGCAGAGAATTTTCTATACGGTATGTATACGTACGTATACGTACCGTATACGTGATCAAAACAAATGTGTTGTCACCGTTGTAGCATGCTCCATTGTACTGAAATATGTGCGGTAGATGCACCGTCCGTATACGGACGGTACAGAAAATCATTTATTTTGATTTTCACCACATGTATACGGACGTACTGGGTACGTACTGGGGGGCGGGCCCGTGAGCTCAGCAGCGCTGAGCAATCGGCGCTCCAGTGCATGAAAGGCGAAATAATATATATATATATATTCAAATGTTTTTACTGAAGCGGCCTCGTGCATGCGCCTTTGTTGTGTGTGTGTGTGCGTGTCTGCCCATTGCACCACTCTCTTTCCCTGTCTTTTCCGAGATCCGGCGCACGATCACGCGCACGCACACACACACACACACACACAGATATCTTCTACGCCTTTGCCGCTTGGTGGATTCCGTAGCCACGTGCAATTGTTTACAACTATCATGCATGAAAAGTGTGTGTTATAGCGTTATATTTGTTCACGGGCGAATACCAATGCACGGTACAATACGGACCACTCTGCAGTGGAAACCTAGCGTAAGCTCTCTCGCTACAATAAACTGAAATGAAATCTGAAAAAAAAAAATTGAATTGAAATCACTTGCAGAACTGGATGAAAACTGTCCATCTCCATACTTCCATGAGAATATGAATGAGGCCATGACCGCACATTGACATGCACAAACACCCCACACAAAATCAACATCGGTACGCACTGATTTCATACAGTTCTCATGTGTGTGAGTTTTAAATATGGCCTGGTGGGCCAGAACCAACACATCGTCCACGCATCGCACATTGCTAGATGCTTGCATTGGGTCTGGTAAAACCAGGCTCGTAAAAAAAACACAAAAAAAACGTGTCAATCCAATTGTGTTATCCAGTCACAGCGCAGTAGGTGGGATAAGAGGCGTGGAGGCGTGACAACCAAACACCGCCCGCGCTCCCTTTGTCCATACAAACTCGTACAATCTTGTACAAAGGTGGCACGAGATTGAGTTTGAATAGATCTCAATCTCCTCTTTATTCTGTCTTCTCTCCAATCCTCCATTACAGGAGTTCAGCAACCAATTCCAATTGCCCTCCATAATTGGGCAATCAAGGTTGAAAGGTAGTCAGGTAAACAGCTGCTATATTTCTTAAGCTAAAATATAAAAACAAAATCAAGTTTTTGAAGCGCCTCGAGAAAGCGTCGGCTGTGATTTTGGCGGTTTATGAAAATCTGTTGAGTTGAGTTTGTCTATCACACGTGTGTGTGTGTGTTTGTGTTTGTGTGTGTGTGAATATGCCTGTGTGTGTGTGTGTGTATCCATGTCTGTGCTGTGTGTTTATTGTAGGTGGCCCTCCTGTAGTTCTGGCACTGTGTGTTAATTAAGCACTGTGTCCTGGTGCTAGTTGTGGACCTGCTGTGGACCCAGGCCATATGGCTGTGGGACCGCAGTGTAGTGACCCCCGTGCACCACCAGCAGATAGCAACTAGGGGGCGGAGGAGGAGGGGGGGGCACTACCTAGGCAGTGTACTGATTTCTTCTTAAAGTAAAATGCCACCGGAAATGGTTGCAGAAATATTTTCTTTCCGGTGATGCCGTGTTGTTCCGACACCCCACAATTCCGACATTGATTTTGGTGTATCGTTTGCCATGATGTAAAGTTTGAATCACAAAAACGATCTGATTATTTTATTAGGGTTCGGTTAGGATTAGGGTTAAGGGCTATGGTTAGGGTTAGAGTTTTGGAGGAACCCTAACAAAATAACCAGATCGTTTTGGATTCTCGCTTTACTTGTTTCTGTCGGAAGAGAGAGGTGTTGGAACAATGAGGTGTCGCCTTTCCTTCCTGATGTTAGCCGAGTGGATACATAGGGTGGATTGCCCTAATGTGGGACATTTTTGGCAGCTCCTAAATGTGGGACAGTCAGTTGTCTAAGGATGAAATTAATGTTAGACACATTGCCATAATTGTTATAGCCTGGTGAGCCAGTACCATTCATTGCACATCGCTAGACCCTTGCATTGGGTCTGGTAAAACCAGGGTCGGAAAACGTAAAAAAAAAAAAAGTGTCAATGAATTTGTTATCCAGTAACAGCGCAGTGGTTGGGACAAGTGGCGTGGAGGCGTGACAACCAAACTCCGCCCACGTCTCGCGTAGCCTGAACAAACTCCGCCGGTATCTCGCTTAGCCCATACAAACTCCGCCCACGTCTTGTGTAGCCCGTACAAACTCCCCCCCACGTCCACGCTCATTGGTCGATTGATTCCATAACAATGATTTTCCCAGACCCAATGCAAGCATCCAGCGATGTGCGATGCATTGGTTCTCGCCAGGCTATAATTGTTATGATTCCTGGTGGTAGTTATTTAAACCTCTCAACATACAATATGGATGAATGAGTGCATGTTATAGGTGCGTTCTTGGTGTACTGGATCTTAGTGTACTTAGCTTTAGGGTCCTACATCCAGTCGAGCCAAAGTCCACTAGTACAATTACCTATCAGACTTTAAGCCCAAGAAGAGTTTTGACTCTCACAAACGCCAGGATGACTGGCTAAATAAATACGAGCAAGAATGGAAGCCCGCTCAATATTAATGTTAATATAGTCTAGCACAGTTACATCGCATAAACACCTTTGATGTCATAGATGGTGAGAAGACTGTATTGAAACACGAAGGTTCGCCAAATCGTTGAGCATTGTAACCATTGATCAGTGGCCCGACTAACCTGTTGGTTAAGTCAGGTCCATTGTTGTTGAGTTGTTTGTAGCGGTAAGCAGGATAGAACACACACATGTGTCCAACATTATGCAGATTAATGCCAGCAGACTGTATGAATGATTGTCTGCTGTATATATATATATATATATATATATATATAGACGAAGCTACAGGTGCTAATCGTTAGCATAGGCAGAGGCTTTGCCCAGTGCCTTAACGGGGCGGTATGGCCCCCTTCTGGGCCACTCGTGTCAATAATTTGCTTTTACCATAGCTTCACTAACATGCATTAGTTTAGGGAGGAGCCAGAGCCACTGGAGCTAGGTGTCCCACATTAGGCAGTGGCCCACATTAGGGCAATCCACCCTACTTATCTCGCCTCCCTACATGCACTCACTCGCACTCACACACACAACGGTACTTTGTTAGCATAGCTTAGCCCCATAAAAGCAACTAAAAATGGCCGCCTTTGATAGTGTGTGACAAAATCTCCACCCTCGTTTGGATGCAGGGGAAAATATATATCAGCATGAATTTCTGGTAGTGTTAGCCGTTAGCTCCTCTGCTTAATTTGAGAGCATCAGATATTGACGCTGAACTCAAATGACCTTACATGACTTGTAATGTATTGAACTTTCCAGATGTTGCAGGTTACAAGAATTACATTTGCAGATGGATTGGCTCCTACCAGCTAATGTGAGCCACGACATGTTTTTAGTGCAACTGATTTGGAACACAGTTGTGAGTGGCAAGACATGAGCCCTTAGACCGCAGTATTGAGAAACAGCCAGCTTCTTGCTTTGGCCCCGATAGCAACAGTTTGCTTGCGTAACAGAATGACTTCTGTGATATCAAGTGGACACATTTAAATCAGCAGTTTGCTAATTTAAAGAATTGTAGCTATTCTCATAAATCAGCTCGTGGCCTGCATTAAACCCATTTACCAGGTTCCAGGGCCATACATTTGACACCTTTGCTACAGATAGCATCAATGCAAATAGTGTGGAGATGGCTGGCACAGAAAGGGTTAAAAACACTGACAGCTGTACTGAATGCGGTACATGGGGAGTGGCACAAACATTATTTTGTTGTCGTGGCAACATATGCATGACAATAAATTATTCATTCATTCACTCATCCCCACCAATTCATTCATCATGCATTCATCATTCATGCAGGCGCGGGTGCCACGGCTGGACCGGCGGGCCATATGGCCATGGAGCTACAGCGTGCCGGCCGCCGTAATTGCCCGAGCAAAAAGAGTGCATCAAACAGGGGGGGCGGCCACGGCGGGGCCTGTGTAAATTATTTTTAATGGCTACCTTCTGGCAGCCGTGTGATGTGCGTGTCGTTTGGAAAGTAATCGCAGCGTCGACGGGCTACACCACCGTGTTTTCTTCGCGGCGTTCGTCCTTGACCCCTCTTGTCCTCGCACTTGCCCCCGCCGCTCGCTCGACGCGACCCCTGCGGTCTACACCTGATTCAAGTTTTGCACACGCACGACATGTGTGATACTGTTGCGCAATTGTAGACGTTTGCTTCTCTGTTCGCTTTCTGTTGAAACTTTAAGCCAATTTTAGCTGCGGCGATATACACACACGCATGCACACAGCTAGAGTATATCCATTCTGTGAGAAATCATAGGTGAGTGTTATTATTTTATTAACCCACACATCCAGCACAGCCCCTTTTTACCCCCCTTCCTTATAGCAGGCACTATAGACGAGTATGGCAGGTAGTTCCAGTTAAAGTTCTAGGCTGAACACCACTTCCGGTATATAATATCGGTCCTGAACTGGTTCAAAACGCAAAAATTGTGTTCGTTCTTAACATTCTTTATATTGGGCAATGTTAAGTTTAGATATAGTTTATACAAAACATATTTGGTGGACTTTCAAACTTCAGTAAAACTGTATTAACGTGAAACCGGGTTTAAAACGCTACCTCGTCTGTCTACAAGATGGAGCCCCTGATGCATGCGTCTCGATGACTGATATTGAGAATTAGATGGATGCACAACCGAAATAGTCTCGCAGACATAGGATATGTTAGGAAAACGTTTTTAACCGGTTTTGTGGATTTCATAATGTTCTGTCTCTGTCCTCTTTCCGTTCCTCGTAAAATTCTGTAAAATTCCGTTCGTTCTTAGTTTTCGTTTTTGACTAACTGTAACCTTAATTACATATGTTAAAATGTAGATGCAAGGCACTACAATTATATATTATTTTATTGTTTTAAACCAGGATTACATTGTAATTTTTAAAAAATCATTATCGCCCATGTCGGTTGAGATCTCACCTAATGCTCCTTGGTATGCAGAGGTTTTGTAGGTCTGCCATTAGAGGGCCACGGAAGGCAGAGTGTTTGGCCTTTGGTTCCTAATTAGCTCATTTATTGTCACAGAACGATCTATAGTAAGCAGATTTTCAAACGTGAGTTTTGTGTGCGAAATTCAGCCACTTTCGTCCACTACGATGACTTTACACAGGCAACTATACAGACACAGGAAGTGCGTTTTAGCCGGTGGGACAAAATGCCAGCCCCTTGTATTTTTCGGGTATTTCCACTTAGAATTGTACTCTAAACGTCACGTCCGGTGCCAATTATTTGCCATGTCTTTGGCTATTTTACAACATGTCTATTTGGTGGGAGCACACATCTACAGTGTTATTTAAAAAGGATGGTGGTAACTTTCCATGTGCTATTCCCCACCCAAATGCTCTCGTGCGGATCTGTGACCCACAACTGTATGATTTAATAATCAGTGCAACCCGTTGCATTTTCTCATTCCTTTTGGAATTACTAGTAGAAGCAGCCGGCCTACTAGTCCAGAAGAACATGTGACCATGTAACTTCAAGTTGGATTTTGACTGTATTTCATCAATATTTATGTGAAACGGTGAACGAAGCAAGGGAGGTGATGTGTAACTGGTCACAGCCCGACATCTAGTGGTCGGATTTTGAACTGGTGTGGGTTTTGTGTATTTTGTGTCCGCGTACGGCCGCCCACTACCAGACTTTATATATACAGGCACCAGAAGTGACTAACAGAAGTGCGGGACAAAATGACTCCCCCCAGTGTTTCGCACATAAACTAGTCTATAGAGCCTTTCAAGACTATTAGACTAAAATCATTATCGCCCATGTCGGTTGAGATCTCACCTAATTTTCCTTCCTGTGCCGAGAGGTTTTGTAGGTCTGCCATTAGAGGGCCACGGAGGGCAGAGTGGGGGCCATTTCGTTTGGCCTTTGGTTCCTAATTAGCTCATTTGTTGTCCTAATAGCATGCCACCCCACCAGAAATACCCCCTCAACACAGCCACAAGCAGCCCCCAAAATGGTCGTTGCTTGCAAAGTGTTCCTAAATTGCTTTCATGCCTTCCCTGGAACGGTCACCGCTCTCTTTGTTCTCTCTGACTGTGTCCGAAATCGCTCCCTATCCCCTACTCCCTAGCCCCCCATATAGTGCACTCACTTATAGTGCACTCAACAGCAACGGCCGGGATTTCGGACACTAGATTTGGCGGCGCCAAAATTATTATAAAATATAATTATTAAGAATATAATTATAAAGCAAATTCAACAGTCATCAGAAAACGTCAAAAGTACTTACATTTATAAGGATTTGCCGCAGTCGGTCGCTATTTACTCCCGGCGTGCCATTTTTTTAAAGTTTAGGTTTATTTTTAAAATGTCTCGCAATGCATTATGGGTTATATTGCATTGTCTAGGATACACCCTATGCCTACTACTTTTTTTTCTTTATTGTGGGATACTTTCAGTGCATTATATAGGGTACATGGAGAATTTGGACACACCTACAAAATGGCGTGCGCCCCATATAGTGCCCTATATGGGATATAGGGAGCGATTTTGGACACAGCCTCTGTCTCTTTCGGTATTTCTACTTCTCTACTCCCAGGCCTGCTAACGATGGCATTTGTACGTCTGTATTTAACTTTGCTTCTGCAGGTAGACCTCCTACCACTTTGGCTGTTGTTACTCATCACACCCATTAGGGGGCATTAGGGGGCAGTCTCACGCCAATATTTCTGGCATCAGTAACTTATGCCATAGAAAATGCCGGCCTTAGTTTTCTTGCGTCTCAAAAAAAAATTCGACAGAAGCATGACCAACCAAAAAATACTCATCAGCACGTAAATTGTGGATTTTATTTTCTGTGGTTTTAGAAATGTGGGAATTGGCCAACCAGTATTTTCTATATTTTAGGATGCCTGTCACAACTTTTGTTATCAGTTTTTCAGTGCTAATAGCTGGTAATGTTCTAGCCTGGCGAGCCAGAACCAACGCATTGTCCACGCATCACACATCGCTAGACGCTTGCATTGGGTCTGGGAAAATCAGGCTTGCCGTCGGTACCGATTCAATCGACCAATCAGCGCGGACATGGGGGGAGTTTGTACGGGCTACGCGAGACGTGGGCGGAGTTTGGTTGTCACGCCTCCGCGCCACCTACTGCGCTGTGACTGGACAACGCGATTTGATTGACGTGGGTTTTTTTTTGCGGTTTTCAACCCTGGTTTTACCAGACCCGATGCAAGCGCCGAGTGATGTGCGATACGTGGACGATGCGTTTGTTCTGGCTAAAGGTCTCGAGCTAGGGATGCAAAACATGCAATATGCAAAACAAACAAAATAGCCTCTAGGGTCGTATGACACCTGTCTGTCTTCATAATTTCCGGAGAATATCAATGATGCCTATCCATGTATTTCATGCAGCTACACCTAGTGATTATTCTAATAGTTGACAAATTACTGATGCGTGAAAAAGATATTATTATTCTCAACCAACAAATGTGTAACAATCAAATTATATTAGAACTGGATGCAAATTTTGTACAGTGGTTGGAAATGACACACGGAACAATTGATAAAATGCTGGTGCATTTCTGTAGCCTATAAGCAACATAATCATACTTAATCACCTTACCGGTAGATCGCTGGGTGCTTACCACGGTCACATGACCAGACTTCCGGGTCGCTGGATAGTGCAGTTGGCTTGTGCTGAGCATGTTTGCCCGTGGCGCTACTCTATAAGCATTTGCATTGATAATGCGTTGCCACACATACTGCGAGCACTTAAAGTACTATTTTTTTTGCACCACTACGGCACAGGTTTGCAATCTCTGAGTGCTTCTAGTTTGCTTTTACCATAGTTTCACTGACATTCAGTAGTTTAGGGAGGAGCCAGAGCCACTTTTATCTTTTTTTAGATGTCCCACATTAGGCAGTGGGGCACTGTAGGGCAATCCACCCTGCTGATTAATATTCCAGTCACGTGGCGGGGGATCTAATCTGGGTACAGCCAACCAGACCAGCATGTAGAGTCTTCCTGTCTGTGTTATTTTAGATCGTCCCCTTTGTTGGAGGATGTTGTGCACACCTCAGTGGTTTATGTGTGTCTGTGTGTGTGTGTGTGTGTGTGCAGGCATGCACGTGTGCGTCGCACATCACAATGAGTGTGCGCCGAGGTCTGGTTCTGCGAGTGTACTGCATGTCCATGTGTGTGCTGTGTGATGGGAGTGGTGTGTTAGTTCCCCAGGTTTCCCCCCACAGCGGTGGCCAATCACAACACACGGGCGGAACAGGGGTGGACGCTTTTGCCATCCGTGCGGCTCTCACAGTCGTGATGTGTGGTCGCTGGACAATCACGACAGTGCATATAGATTATATCAACAGCTGGATGCTCACGAAACGAAGAAAAACACTGCAGCCAAAACATACATTTCTGTAAGATGACAAATGGTCTCTGTATAGCAATAACAGAAGCACTCAGAAATTGCAAACCTGCGCAGCAGTGGTACAAAAACATAGTACTGTTTGTGGAGTAGCGTGATCATGCCAACTACATTTCCCAGCGGCCCCTGGACTCGAAAGTCTAGTCACGTGCCCACATAGCGACCTAACGGTAAGTTGGTGATTAAGTATGATTTTGTTACTTTTAGGCTAAAGAAATGCAGCAAAATGTAATCACTTCTTTCTTTTGTCATTTCCAACAACTCTTCAAAATTTCATCCAGATCTGTGCACAACATTTTTAGTTGTCGAGGGGACAAACCAACGCGGCAAAAAACTAGCTAAAACCTGCTTCGCGGCGCAGGTAATTACAGTGTGCAATAAGGCTATGAGTTGTCCGTACTGGCAGGGCATTCAGCTGTTGTGATGTTTGAGGCATTTTTCAGCCGTGGGTATGGCTCACGGCAGGCGTGTACTGTGCTTGGTGCATGTATCAGATTACCTAGAGAAGAATCGCCGTACAGTGGGGAAAGAACTGAAGGCGGGAAACCTCCAAGTTGCTCTTGCAATATTTTTTTCAGGACCGATACCAGCAAAGAGGCAGGAATGCCCGTGGTATACATTTCACACAGAACCCTCTGGAAGGTCACTACAACCTAATAATTTTGGAAAATCCTAAATATGATTAATGATTATTCAACATTATTGAATAAAAGATTAGTTTTATGAATATTAACGTATAAATGAATTGGAATGAGTTTGTGCTAAAATGTAAATAAATTGTGGTACATTTATTTGTTGGCCATTGTGAACCAAAGAACCACAAGATTCTGTGTCGCTGTGAATATTTTGTTGATTTGGAAAAAATCTCGACAATCAAAACAATTGTTAGCTGCAGCCATGAACCAGATACGAAGGAGCTAGAAAAATAATTACTATAGTATTTCTCCAGGGTCTCGTTTGGAAGATTAATCTTTGTGTTGGTAGCTGCACTCCCCATCGCTGGCGTCTTGGCTACGTGTCCACAGCGGTGTTTTTAAGGAAGCTGTTAGCAATGTGGCCGCAGCGACCTCACATCTGCCCGGCTAATGAGAACGCTGGCCAGGGCCCAGCTCACCTCCACAACACACTGTCCTTACCCACGCAGGTCACACTGAAACATCCACAATAAACCAGGATGACATGTGTGTTAGTGGGCTGACACACACACACACAGTGTGGCATGTGTCAGCACTTGAAAACGAAATTATTTTTTAAATGTTCCGTTCTGAACGATTCAGGCAGGCCTATGTTTAACCTTTTCGTTCCCGGAACCGTTCCGCCACCAACATATCGGTCCTGAATCGGTTCGGAATGCAAAGATTCTGTTTGTTCTTAAAGTTCCTTATATTGTGCAATGTTACATTTAGTCTAGTTTATACAGAGAATATTTGGTGGACTTCAGTGCAAGTGCATTAACGTGAAAACCGTGTTTAAAAGGCCATTGCGTTCACTTCCTCGTCTGTCCACAAGATGGAGCCCCAGATGCATGGGGCTTGAAGACCGACCGAAAGTGGATGGAAATAGTCTCTCAAACATAGAATATGTTAAAATATATAGAGAACGGAAAAAAAAACGTTTTTTAACCGGTTTTGTAGATCGCATAATGTTCCGTTTCTGTTCCGGAACAGTGTAATAAATCTTTTTTCGTTTCCGTCTCTGCTCCTCATAAAATTCTGCAAAATTCTGTTTCCGGTTTTCGTTCTTTGAACCGGTTCGGAGCCCTGGCATGTGTTCTATGCTGTGCCAATCACATCCCACCTGTTCTCAATCTTTTGGTCTGTAATTTCACAATATGCGTATGTCATTACATTTTTAGCGACATGATAATTTCACAATAGTTGCTGTGTAAATAACCAGTAACTACAAATGTAACAACATGATAACACCATTGTATTTACAAAGTTGTTACTATATACTCACAATGCATTTACACAATTGTTACTACACAATGCTCACTCAGTAATTTATATTGTTACCATGTGATGACTTGGTAACAACGTGCAGTTACCAATTGTAACAATACCTACCAAATACTTACTCAGTAATTTATATTGTTGTTCCCATGAATTCTTTGGTAATTATGCGTAATTATTGCATATTAATTACCAATGAATTAATATGTATTACTTGGTGGTTACTATGTGGTTAAATGTTAATTAGCGTCACTGTAAAAGGAAGCGAATTCACGACACTATTCATGTCTTTCATTTTCTCAAAAAAACAACAGTCCACTGTATAGTCCAGGGTGCCGTATATATAGATGAAGCTGAAACCTTTACTATTTCAAAATGACTTAAACAAACCAATCTTCTTGTTACAGAAGATTAATTAATAGTATATAATTATATGTCCAATATTTAACTAGAAGCACTCAGAGCTTGTAAATCTGTGCCATAGTGGTACAAGAACATAGTACTGTAACTGTTAGTGCTAGCAGTATCTGTGGCAAACCATTATCAATGCAAGTGTTCGTAGAGTGTGTGTGTTCCAACAGAGCAGTGGGGTTTGATGAGGATAGCATCAATAAGAACTCAGAGATTGCAAACCTGCGCCGTAGTGGTACAAAAAAAGTACGTTTAGTGCTGGCAGTATGTGTGGCAACCCATTATTAATGCAAGTGTTCATAGAGTAGCGCAATTGCGATTGACGCCACCGGCGAACATGCCAACTGCATTTCCCAGTGGCCCATGGACCCAGGAGTCTAGTCACGTGACCTCACAGGCGATCTATCACTAAGTTGGAGACTAAGTATGATTATGTTACTTCACCAAAATGTAATCACTTATTTCTTTTGTAATTTCCAACAACTTTGCAAAATGTCATCCATATCCGTGCACAACTTTTTCAGTTATGGAGGGGACCGACCAGCGCGGCTAAAAAGATAAACTGCTTTGTGAACTAGCGCAGGTAACAAATTATATTTTTTCATCACAGATTGAAAGGTATAATATACAAAAGGTTAGTGATTAAATAACAAACCCAACTTTTGGGTTTTGACTACCATAGTCCTGCTCACTGGTTGATTATGGTGGAATCAAGCAGACTGGAGGCCTGTGTGTGCATGCACAGGCAACCACACATATCTGCACATCTACACACAGACACACACACAAATACACCCACGCACAGAGATTACCCACAAACCCTCCTCACACGCGTTGTGTGCGCGCCAGAACTTCGCTGTCTCCAGTCGTCTCAGCCACAGCACACCGAGACAAAGAACACACACAACCGCATACACAACCTAACATCACTCTCCTACAGACACACACGAAGACCTAACCTCCTGAACAAACATGCAAACACACGCGCGCACACATAACTTCCCCCCACCACACACACACACACACCGATCCAGCAAAATGGCCCATGAAATTATTCATACACAAAGACACATAAACTCAACAGCCACATAACCAACAAAACCACACACACACACACACACACACCTGCACACACACACTAACACACAAAACTCTACGAACATAGGGGAAGAAGTATCCACACACACCGCACACAGACGGACAGACGTGCGCGCCCTCCTATCCAGCCAGCACTCCATCCTTGCACAGCCCATGAAACTCAAAACAAACACTCGCAAACAAACACATAAGACTCCGGGCTCCTCCTTCGCCGCAATCTCCGACTTAATGACCAGGGCGACACTTAGAACCACACGCGACGCAGTTAAGCACAAATGAAAGTGTAATTGCGGCCATAGATCCAAGCCGTCCATACCGAAAATAACAGCTCCGCGCGTTCATGCATTTAACCATGCACGCACAAGCCTCTCTCTCTCTCTCTCTCTCTCTCTCTCTCTCTCTCTCTCTCTCTCTCTCTGTCTCTCCGACACTCCAGTCATTACCGGAATATATTTTTATTGTGTTTTCAAACCTGCCCCCCCCCGCCGCCCCCTTCAGTGACAGATGAATCATTGCGACCCCACCCACCTCCGCTCCGCCACGTAGCCGTCGTATTAACTTGACACAGAGCTAGCTTAATGCACCTGCGTGCCCGAAATGGCTCCAAATCGTCTGATTGGTGGTTATTGCACTTTAGACCAATGAGAACGAAGACAGGAGGGCTGCCGCTGCGGCGCCGCCACTCACTGTTTTAATGACCCGAGCGTTGCGGCAGGCACGAATGAAGTATCCTCGGCCGTGGTTAGGGTTCATTTAAAATACCGTCAAACGGCCCGTGCTGTAAATTAGAGAGAGAGACTGCGACGCTGGCCCCCACAGCCGCCACTGCCGTGCGCCTGTGAATTGTTCTCTCCCTCTCGTGGCCACTGGCGTTGGGCCTGAAGTTTGGTGACGCCTTCTGATAGTGGAAAAAACAACAACAAAAAGACCAAAAGCAAAAGAAGCCGAGAGAGAGAGAGAGAGAGAGATAGACAGGTAGATAGATAAATAGATAGATAAAAACCTCACATTGGATAGTTTGTGTTCCCCGAAAGCTAGAAAATGCATATCCGGGTTCTGAATCAATTCTGTTAGTGACTGTCTTGTGCTGAAACTAGTACTCCTACTACTACTGTTACTACTACACTGTAAATTTTGCAGTGTTAAATATGCAGTGTCAAAGTTAATTGACTCTTTCAGAGATATTACAACAATGGAGAGGGTTGAATATTTACTAGTGTTGGTGTTAATTTGCAGAGTAACAAGGCACCGTGTCAATTGGACTCTCCAAAACCCCCGGCCAAAGCCCCGCCCACCTCCTCCTCTCTTAAACTTTAGAGGCCGCCATGCTCATTGCGTCGTGACTCATGCGGCACCCGACCCTTGGCGCAGACCGAGCTTCGGCTCGGACCCCAGGGGTTTGGGTCGCAGCGGCCCTGAGGCCAACTGTGCGTATCGCAGGCCCTCGCAGCCTTCGCCCTCTGAGATGTAGACGCCCGTCCCTTTACGGACGCAGCGGCGGTGCTACCCTCTTCGCCCTCCCCGGGGCATACGAATAACCCCCGTCCTAGGCCAACATTTAACACTATGGAAAGAATTATTTTAGCACCAAATCTGATAAGGATCAAATACACTCAGGCACAGTGTTAAATGTAACTATTTAAGTGTCGATTTAACACCTCAGAATTTACTGTGTACTACTACAGTTGCCACTACTGCTACGGCTACTACAGCTATGAGTGCTACTACCACTTCTGCTCCTACTACTGCTACTACTACTAATATGACTACTATTGCTACTACTATTACTATGGCTACTAGTGCTACTATTACTACTATTACTCCTACTGCTGTTGCTACTACTATGCAGATATGGGCAGAGTAGCCATAAAAATTACTTAGGTAAAAGTATTGTTACCTCAGCAAAATATTACTCAAGTGAAAGTCAAAAGTAGTCATCCAAATAGTTACTCAAGTAAAAGTAAAAAAAAGTACTCCACAAAAAAGTTACTTAAGTAGCGAAAGTACTGAGTAACTTTGAGTAAAAAAAAATCTCTTTTCAAAATGTAATTGAAT
>OMKY01230724.1:0-10821 GCA_900302395.1 Bregmaceros cantori | reverse complement strand
TGTAAGTATATTGTCAGAGACCAGAATGAACACAGGACTCATGCGCTGCAGAACACAAGTTTATTTACTATAAAAAGGTATTTATATTTATTAAGAGTCAAGGGAAGAGTCAGGTTTCCAGGACGGGCCAGCAAGAGGAGCGAAGTCTATGGGGACTGCTGCGGAGATGGAATAACCGCGAGCGCCTCCAGAGGCCACGGCAGGAACTGCAGGGTTACCCGATGGCGGACGATCTCCACCGGGCGATCAGTCAGGCCAGCTGATCGGGAAGCGGAAGGCGGAAGATCCGACGAACTGGCAGGCAGGCAGACAGCTGATCGGGAAGCGGAAGGCGGAAGATCCGACGAACCGGCAGGCAGGCAGACAGGTAAGTAGACCGACAGATCGGCAGGCAGGCGGACAGGTGGCAAGCAGGTCTGTTCAGGCGTGCCCAGGAAACGTCGACTGACGATCCGACAGGGAAGAGCAGTAACGAGGCGCCTCTTATAGGCTGGCGGGTGATCAGCAGATGGGAAACCGGTGTGTAGATGGGACGGGTGCACACCGGGAGCGTGGCGTGCGACACCACGCACAGCAAGTCGTGACAAATAATAAAATAAATATAATAAAACATAGTATGATACAAAAATATATGCATATTGTGACAGGACAAGAAGTGCAATGACAATATCTCAGAGGTTTATTTTCTTAACTTCAAATAAGGAGGTTTCACTGCATATGGTCCACCAGCAGTGTTCAGCACACAAAGTCTTTTGGTTAACAGGTTTTCTTCTTGCAGCAAACGGAAACTCTTCTTTCTAATAAACTTAATTGTCAGTTGATCGCTTCTACTGTGTCTTCAACCGCCTCGCACACATGGATGGGGTAAGACGAGCAACTCCTCCACTGGTGGGCACCGCAGCAACCCTTGGAGAACCCTTCTCCCAGCAGCACTCGAGACTCTGGTTCCTCAGCCGTCTCCCTGCCTCTCTCCCCAGCTCCTTTTATAGGCCGCATGGCAATCATATTAATTGGCCTCAGCCGTGGGCGGTTGCTGGTACTCCCCAACAGAGGGAGCCAAACTCGCCGCCATCTGGAGCCACCCTGCACCAACCTATCTTCTCTCCAAGACATGGCCTCCCGTGATGTCACAATATATAATATAATATGATATATAATATAGGATGGATTGCCCTAATGTTGGACACTGTCTAATGTGGGACACCTAAGCTCCAGTGTCTCTGGCTCCTCCCTAAACTAATGAATGTCAGTGAAACTATGGTAAAAGCAAACTATGGTAATGTGTCTAACATTAAGTTCACTACATTTCAATCTCTCCACATTAGCCAACTGACTGTCCCACATTAGGAAGTTGCAAAAAATGCCCCATATTGGGGCAATCCTATTATATAATAAATATAAAATAATAAACGTAGAGATTGTATTAATTAGAGCTGCAACCGATTAATTGATTAATCGATAATAATCAATCAAAGTAACTTAGTCAGCATGAAAGAGTAGGCTCTTGGAAATGGTAACAATAAGCAGGGCTTTGTTGTGGGTTCGAAATTTTACTAATAGTAACTAAATCAACTGTTCCGGGAACAATATTTTTTTTTGTTCTAACCCGTTGGGAACATCAATTTGTTGGTGAAACTCATAACTGGAAACGTTACAATTCTGTTTCTGTTCGGAGCGAGCTGAAAAAATAGTGGTTCAAAGACCTGACAAAAGTGAAGATAGCGAAACAGCAAAAGATTGCAATATTAAAATTGCAAACTTTCAATAATTCACGTTTCAGCAGGTTAATAATCGTTTTGAATTTAAATGGAACAATGAACCGGTTAATGGATCATCAGTAAAATGGCCGATTAATCAATGATGAAAATGATGGAAGCCCTAGTATTAACATTGTATTTAGTCAATGATAATTTAACTGTAAATTGCCAGATTATCGTATCCATCTCTTCAACGTGACACATTTTTAATGAGTAGTGTCTCCATGCCCTCCATCATTAAAGCTTCACTCTGGGCTGATATTGGAGCTGCTCACTCTAATTAGAGTGTCATTAGAGGTTGGGGTGAGGACTTTTCCTGTCTCGACATGTGTAACTGACACTACTTGTTGTCATCAACTCACGCTTCTGGGGTGATCATTTAAGCTAGCAGTAGGAGACAAATTACTTCATTTTAATTCTCCATATTGCATCTACATGACAGCAGTACACACATATGGAACAACTCTTTCAAGATCAACAGGTAATGAACAAGGTCAACACAAAAGAAAGAGAGTTATAAAGGGCCATTGGCATAGAATCAACACATGTAACATGCCAACATAAATAACATAAATATATTTTAGATTTTTTTAAAAATTGAATTGATTTATTTTTATGAATTTAGGATTCATCATTTAGTGCATGACTGCTGTGGCAATCCACAATTTCTTCAATTTCTTTTGAATTTAAAACACATTCAGCAAAGTTTTTTTTATTTTGTATTTGAATGAGCAATGACGTAAAGTGCCGAACATGGGAGCCCGAGCAGCAAATTGCTCGTGCTAATTGTGTTTTATAAACATCAGAATATGAATACTTTATTACAGCAGATATGGATTTTAGCGACAGCAAAAAAACTTCACAACATCCACAACAGCTTCCCAACATATCTTCTAGAGGGAATGACATGAGACAAGATACAACTTTGATGTCCTCTGCAGGGGACATTTTACTACTCTTTGTAGTTTAGGTCATTTTTAATGTATTAAGGGTTGTATGGTTTTGTCTCTTTGACCGAGAGTCCGTAGCGGCGAACACCCGGTGTTGTTGAGCCGTGGGTAGCAGGTTTCCGATCGGCAGTCGAGAGCCGTTCCCAAGGCCACTATTGCGGGACGTGCCCTAAGACCTCTAGACTGAGAAACAGTTTCTCTCCACATGCAGTGATGCTACTGAACGCGGGGGGAGCCCTGCTTCATATGTTGACATGTTACATGTTTTGATTCTATGCTGACGCCCCTTTATAACTTATGTGCTGTTCTTTCTTTTGTGTTGGCCTTGTTCATTACCTGTTGATCTTGGGAGAGTTGTTTCATGCCCAACTAAAATTCCATGTGTGTGCTGCTGCCATGTATATGCAATATGACAAATTAAAATTAATCATATATCAACACATTCAGACCTTTTGCAGACCCTCGGTTTAAAACTGTAATTCCACCGCAGACGCCCTGGGGTGTCCTCGCGGACCCCTGGTTAGGAATGCGGGTCCTAGAGGGAAGTCTAGTATAGAATGTCAGAAGTCATTTAGTATTCAGTGCTCTGACTTGACCCTAACTTGCTAACTAAGCTCCTCCTTACATGGGCTGGAGTTATAAGGTGACACCAGGTATTCTGGTGCCACCAGGTATACATTACCTTTAACTATAATCCTGTTTGGTTACTTGTTAATGAAATTAAAAAGTAATCCGTTACCTTACTGGATTACACAGTACATTTTGCAGTGTTAAATATGCAGTGTCAAAGTTCATTGACTCTTTCAGAGTTATTACAACAACAGACAGAGTTGAATATTTACTAGTGTTGGTGTTAATGGCAATTAAACTCTTTAAACTTTAAATACCGGCATTTTCATTGCATCGTGACGCATGCGGCACCCGACAAATAGGGTTGGCCGAGGTACGGTTAATTTAACATCAAATCTGATAAGGACCAAATACACCCGGACACAGTGTTAAATTTAACTCTTTAAGTGTGGATTTAACACTGCAACATTTACTTTCCGTTACCGATGAAATAAAACCCAATTAAGAATAAGATTTGTATCCTTGTTTTACAACAAAAGTGCTCATGTATACACTGGATCCGACAGGTGGTCTACGGTGTGATCGGACTGGACAGCTAGGACCCTCAGCAGGGGGAGACAAAGGAACTTCGCCATTTGAGTAGTCAGTAAACACGTAGGGTGGGTTACCCTAATGTGGGACACCTAAACTCCAGTGTCTCTGGCTCCTCCCTAAACTAATGAACGTGTGCTAAAAGCAAACTATGGTAAACATTAACTTCAACTGTTCAACACTACATTTCACTGTGCTACATTAAACAACCGGCTGTCCCACATTAGGGCAATCTCCCTATAATGTTAACCTAATGCTACAAATGTAGCCTTTCAGAAAACACGTTTTGTTTGAACCTTGTATCACATATCTTGTAAATAAACATCCGTATCAGATGCTGACCACATTCCCTCCGAACGCCTGCTAAACAGCTGACAACATGAGAGGCCTCTAAAGACACGCCAAGAAAATAACACAAAACAGACACAGTCACATGAACATAACTCATGAACCAATGAAGCCTGTGATAGAAACTTCTCTCTTAATGTAAGGGACCAATATAACCCAGGTCCACCAGTACCTTTTTTATGGCAATAGGGTGGCTAGACTGGGCCCGTCCGGGCCAGGGGACTGGACACTTCCCCTCAGGGTCGGGTTGCGCCTCTGTAAGTAAACAAGATGAAACAACACAGCAAAACAAACACACCCGGCAAAGCTGAAATACGCTCAGTGATGGTGGAAAACAACGATAAAATCGCACTGCACAACAAAACAAAGACACACACGCCACGTGCTCACCCTGCAAACACCGCTCCAGAAACCACTGATGATGTCGTCACATCAATTTTAGGCCACAGGTTGGGAACTCCAAATTCACCAAGGCTGACATAGGAGCTAGGCTTATTGTGTGTTGGCGCGTGGTGGTGGTGGTGAGGTTTTCTAATTCAGTGTGGTAGGACCAGGATCAGGTCAAAATGGTGCTGTGTCTCCATTGGAGGGGTGTGTCTGTTAGTGGCTCACTGGGGTGAACAAGGATTAAGGTGTGTCTGTTAGTGGCTCACTGGGGTGAACAAGGATTAAGGTGTGTCTGTTAGTGGCTCACTGGGGTGAACAACGATTAAGGTGTGTCTACCCACTGTGTCTAACTATGCTATGGGCCCCCTCCGACACTCATGGGTATGGATTCAGACAGTCGTCGGCCCGTGCATATACCCTGCGGTGTCAACAGCCGTGGCGGATGCGAGGGTTGAGAAACTGGACCTGTGTATCAGGAAGGTCAGGTTCTGAACCCTTAGTTCTTAGAATTAGTTCTAGTCACGCCGCTTGTTGCGTTCGCTGGATACCCCGGGGGAAATCTTAAAATACAACACACTAAATGCCGGGCCGAGGCGACAACCCGCGTTTTTGGAATGGCACAAGTTAGGCGTTGAGCGTACAGGCGTGACTGAGTTAAAGCTATTTTGGCCTTAGCCGGAGCTGTACTGGCATCCTATCTATTTATTTATTTATTATTCATTTTCTGGCAGAAAGGAAAAGACATAAAGGCGAACGTAATTATAAATAGCTGGGGTAGGTTTGTATGATTACGTGGGAAATTAATAAAAACAATGCTGCCACCGATCATTAGTGTGTGGCACACTGTGGCAGCATCAACATAATAACTAACGTATCAAGATTGTTTCTCCTTCCAGGCTCACAGCGTACTAGCGCCGTGTTGCACAACCCACAGGCTCTACATTATGAACAGTGGTGGAAAGTAATGAATTACATTTACTCACATTACTGTAATTAATTGCTTTTCATGAGTAATTTGTAATTTTCTGAGTAGTTTTTGAAACGTGTAATTTTTACTTTTACTCAAGTACATTTTTATCTTAGTACTTTTAACTCATTACATTTGAGTCCCCATGGAGGCGCCTCCATGACTGACTGTGGGCTGACAACCATTAAACCACTCCACGGAACGCCGAAACAAGCCCCCAACCCAAGCCCCCCCACCAAACACGCCGTCTGTGGCGCTGCACGGACAAACAACAAGGGCCACATTTATTCTAATCCCAAACGTATTGACACGCTGCCCTACCACACATGATGCACGGAGAAACCGACGCTTTGAAGAAGCCGAGATCGAGTTGTTTTTATTTTCAGCCTTACCAGGTTAGTTCCTGACTGAGCACGTCACGCTTCAATACCTTGATGAGATCAAATTGGATACGACGATGATCGCATGGATGAGATCTGACGTCTGTAATTGAACTGTTGATCGATATTGAATATAGAACCAGCCAGCCTCAGAACCAGCCTCAAAATCAGCCTCGGAACCAGCCAGCCTCAGAACCAGCCTCAAAATCAGCCTCAGAACCAGCCAGCCTCAGAACCAGCCTCAAAATCAGCCTCGGAACCAGCCAGCCTCAGAACCAGCCGCCCCTAGTTAGGGCTAACCGGCCCCTAGTTAGGGTTATGGGCTAGGCTTAAGGTTAACCCCTAACCCTACTGTCTACTTAACTACTACTGACTAAAGGACCAGTAACCGTTTTGGATAAGGTAACTATCTCCACGTCTTAACCAGCAGATGGCTGTACGACACTAGATTTAAGCCATTGACAGCATCATTTTGATGTTGCTGCCTAATCCATTTTTAAGTACCAGGCTGCAGTGTGCCCAAGCTACCACTAGAGTGTGACCAACCTGTGCCCACCATTTCCCATCAAAAATGTGGGCTGAGGACCGAAGTCTCGGGCCACATTCTTTTTTTAACACCGGCCCTCCAGGGGCGTCGGCCAACTGGGAAAATGGCCTGTATGCGATACTGCCAATCCACCCTTGGTACCATCCCAAAAAGCAAAGGAGCTTTCTCAGAAAACGGCTTCTTATATCCAAAGCATAAAGTCCTGCACAAACACTACATGTACGATGCACCTACTTTTCCACTGGTACATCATGTATGCATCAGGTAACAATGTTTTGTAGGTCATGTTTCGAGGCCATAATGTGTTAAACATGCATTGTTTCAGATAACATGTACTATCACCGCACTATATAAGATACCATGTTTCTGTGAAACGCACATTTCTAAACAGGAAGTAAATAAAGATTAATCTCGTTGAGCTTGTTGTCTGTGGTGCAGAGTGCAGACGGCCACCTGCTATTGTTATTGTATTCCTGTACTACGTGCCAAGTGATATGATTTGACAACACCAAAAAGGGGTTGTGCCTAAAGAAATTGGAAGTAGCGCATCAGGGGAAGTGATAGAGACAGTCTCTGATGCTGGTGAAGGGATGATAGGTGTCCCACTCTGTAACTACCTGTGCCAATTGCTGAATGGTCCTGAAGTATCCTGAATAAACCCTGCAGAATACAACCACAACGCCTGATCATTGGAGAGCCTGGTAAGATGACTTATGATAAATTGGGAAATGATGCAATGTGTGTTTGGCAATCCTCCTTGGGAAGACATGATAAGACTAATGTCTCACATGTTGGCAATGACAACCTCTCCAACCCCTTTCTTCTGTGTGGCAGGTATGTGGAAGACGTTATCCATTTCATTTCCACTGCTGGGACTGTGACACGAAGGACTACTGTATCTAGTGCTCCACCCTGCAGCAATTGTGGTTTCACGAAGGCCAACTCATGTTACCGACCGCAAGGCTTGGCTTGATGCATTTTCCCCTGCTGGCCATTTACATGTTCCTGTAATGTGACCTCTAATGATCTGGCTACAAACCCGGATGACTCACTGGCTAATCACCTGTTTTTAAGAGCCTCAATTGACCCACAATTTAATAGTTAGTATTTTTTTTAATTACCGTCTACATCCACTAAGTGTCCCCATATAATGACTGAAAGTCAAATTTTCCTTTTGATGGTATCCACTGCATTTTGATATTTGCTGTCAACTGTACTTTCATATTGGCTGTGTCCAAAATCTCTCCCTTTTCCCTATATAGTGCAGTATATGGTGTCCGAATTCTCCATGTACCCTACTATATAGTGCTCAGTGTATCCCACAATGCACTGCGAAAAGTAGTGGGCATCGATGTACCCTAGACCAAGCAATATAACCCATAATGCATTGCTAGATGTTTTTAAAATGACCTAAACTACAAAAACATGGCATGGCAGGTGTAAATAGCAGCCGACCATGTCAAATAAAACTTTTTGTGATGATTGTTGACTTTTATAATTATATATTTTATAATTACCGGTGCCGTGGCAGAGCAGGTTATGTTTTTGGTTGTATTGGTTTGTCCCCAGGATAACTGAAAAAGTTGAGCAAGTATCTGGATGAAATTTTGCAGAGTTGTTGTAAATGATGAAAGAAGTGATAACATTTTGGTGCATTTCTCTAGCATGTTTTTGTGTGATTTTTGTGAGCCACCGCGGTCCACTACGACAAGATTAAATGGAACCCATACAGTGTGTTTCATCCCGCTGAGACAAAATGCCAGCCCCCTGTATTTCGCAGGTCTCGTCTATAGTATTGATACGCCTATATACTATATACTTTAATATTACATATATAAAATTATATTATATCATATTATATTATATTATATTAAGGCATGCATTATGTTTGCCTTCATAACATCATGGTCAGACTGATCAGACTTTGACTAAAGTAAGGGGGCACTGACTATCTTTTTAGTGTCATGTATTATTTGTCTATGTTGTCATGATTATTATGATTATTATTATGACATAAAGTTGATGGGACGTCCTGCCGTACCTCCACCCTTCCACCAGGTGTGCTGCTGAGCTGATTGACCTTTAACCCCAGTACGTCCCCTGGTCTGGATGTCACCCCCGATATTGGCTCCTCCTTAAAGTAGGAGTGACATCCTGTGTGTATGAAATTGTGGAGGAGCTGGGGAAAGAGGAACTTGGGTCGACAATAACTGAGCCCAGTCATTGTCAAGCTTTGTTCTGACTCTTTATATAGAGGCGTGTAGACCCATGCAGGACCGCAAACGGTGGCGGCCCAGAATGCACCGCGCTTGCATTCACTACAGTATGATATTTTGCCTATAAATAAATAAAAACAATTTTAGAACAGTAGAATATCTCCCAAAAAATTGCAATAGTCATGTTTGGGGCTAAAAAAAAAAAAAATTAACAAAATAATCAAATTTATTACGTTGAAACTACAAATTATTAATATTCGAAGAAGTAGAGTATTGTGTATCCCGCCCCCATAGACTGTATATATGCCCGTCACACAACCACTACCGCCGCTTAGTGATGGGCAAAACCGCTCGCCTCATTGAACTGAATCAAGTGAATCAGTTCGTCAAAAATATTTGTTCAGTCACTTTTTTCGGGAAGGAGGGAGGATGATTTGAGGGGAACGTGGGAAGAATCAGATAGCTATAAAAATTATATGATACAAATAATAGTAATAATTTAAAATATTGGAGACATTTTAAATTTATATTTCAAGTTAACGAAAAGTAAGCTAATAGAGTTCCTTTTCTCAATAAATGTAATCAAATAATGTGTTTTTAATATTTTTATTACCTTCATGGTGGTTTCAAGCTACAATTTAAAACAGTAAAACGAAGAACAAATTAACTTTTTACGATCAAATCTCGCTAGCGATTCAAAAGAACTGAATACATTTCGTTCACGCGAATGACACATGCCTCCACCCGGAAAGGGCTCACAGGCTCCTAGTCGAAGCAAAGCTCGGATAGCAGCAGTGGACTGGGAGAGACGTGTGTTGGGGAGGAGTTAGCAGCTTTCTGTCAACAGTGAACGCAGTTGCTGCAACTTTCACCCACCGGATGCAGACTGGCGGTGTGTTCAAAATATCGATACACGATATATCGACTCCACGTGCAACAAAGGAACCTGTAACAGTTGCTCCTTGCTATGCGCATTTCGGCCACAGATGGCGGTAGAACTAGGCGGCAGCGCTGCTTACAGTAGAAGAAGTGTGACTGGTTGGCGCCCATATTCTGTTCCCCGCGACATCGGTGGCGGCGCAGGGTCCGTCGCGGCGAGCTGGTGTTGTTTGGGGATGTCGGCGAGACGCAGCTCCACATTCCTGCTAAGTGGGGCGCTGGCTACGGCAGACGCCTCCGCTCCTTTACTGAGATGTCAGTAAAAAGTACTTGTTACATTAATAATCCAATGGTTAATAACTCTGCCTCTCAAACATGCAGTTATGGTTTCTTGCCGAAAGGCGGGTGTTAATGCTAAAAGACGATCTTTCCACACCCGCTTATTCGTGCGTTTGCTTTCTCTGGCAGCAACAGTAATGTGTGACTCAAAACCTCCGTAGTCTCTTCTTCAATTCCTTTATAGAAGAAGGGCCGGCTGTCAATGATTATAACACTATGACGAGTTGTGGCCGTCTCAAGTCACTGACACTCTCGTACTAATTCCATCGTGTATATGAGATCAGCTGGTTCGGCCCGATCGCACCGATTGCTTCTGCGGTCTGTCTGCAACGAGCTAAATTATTATTGTGAGTCTCCATTCTTACTCATGTTATTCTGCCAGTAGCTCTGGCGTTTTGTGAGAGTTAAGCTACACCAGGGGCGATTGCTTTAAGACTGCAAGGGAAGCCCAGCTTCCCCTAACATGTCAGAAAAATAAATGGTCAAATTTACAGTTTGTTGTGTGTACATGCCATTGACTAAATATGTGCTACAATGTGCTGCATTTTTCTTCATAATCGTTTTTTATCACTAACTGATACAACTTTATTCCCGGTTCTTTTCATTCTCTCCGTTGCGCTGTGTCAGCGAGTGAGTTGTAACCAGCTCACCTGAACTTATACGGTGAAATGCATAAATGATCTGCTTTGACACGCCCCCGGACTGCGCTACGTCAATGGGACTTCAACGAGAAAGCATGAACTGGTACGCTGACCGTAAAAGAGACACGTTGAAACTGCCCAGCGATTGGTTTACATGTTGAATTTTGTTCCCGCCCGGACGCCGGGCCTCCGGCAGCTTCTGGCATTAACTAACATGGGGAAATTGGGAATGGGCGTGACTTCGTGTCG
>OMKY01230717.1:0-10077 GCA_900302395.1 Bregmaceros cantori | reverse complement strand
ATCAGCAACTGGATCCCGAAGATAAGTGTATTGGATCTCTTACATGAACTGTCTCCTGTGTCCGAAAACACCAGCTTCATTGGGACTCTTGGACTCTGTTATTTTCATACTCTCTGTACCATTGCATATTTTGAATGTAAATATACGGGTTGCCCCAGTGGAACCCAACTCTTTTCCTAGTCCTGCTTGGGTTCGAAAATTAAACTTTCTCTGAGGGATTCATGACACCTATGTCCCGCACGCCATGTCTGATTTATCTGATAGTATCGCCAGGTCTGTTGTTTCTCTATCTTTCCAGGACAATAGTGAGCATAGCGGCGTAGCAGGTGGCGGTAGTCTGCCCCGCATCACATGACTATGCGTGTCTTCGGCATCCGTCTCGTCACGCGGTGTCCTTGAAACATTCGGCACATTTATCAAATACACCGGCCGTCAGCGTCCGCTTTCTTTATTGATTCACCCGTATTTATACGGCGGCACATTTTAAATACGCCATGAAAAAACAAAACAAGAGCGACGACGTCTGAGCGATGAGGAGCCGGGAGGAACGCGCTGTCATTGAGGAATGACAAGACAACACATCACGTTTTTTTTGGTCATTCACCTCCGATACACGCATGACCGTTTCTCTTCAATCTCTCTCTCTCTCTCCTCCCTCCCCTTCCCTCTCACTCTCTCTCTCTCTCGCTCTTCCTCCATCTCTCTCTCTCTCTTCCTCTCACCCTCTTCCCTCTCAGTTCTCCTCTTCCAATTTCCTCTCTTTCTCTCTTCCGTCTCTCCGTCTCTCTCTCTCGCATCCACCCTCTCTCCCATCTCTCCTTTTCTACCCCCACTCCCTCCCCTTACTCTCTTCCCTCTCTCTGTCTCTCCCACATTCTCTCTTCCTGCTCTCTCTCTTTCTGTTCTTTTCTGTCTTGCCCCGTCCCTTCTATCTCTTCCCTCTCTATGTCCTTCTCTTTCCTCTCTCTCTCTTCCCACTTTTCGCCCTCTCTCCCTTCCATTTCCTCTCTCCCCTCTCATTCCTCTCTCCTCACTCTCTCGCTTCTCTCTCCCCCCTCTCTCCCACCTCTCTTGCATCGCTGCCCTTCCTCTCTCTCCTTGCTTCCATCTTCATCTCTCCTCTTTTCTGCCTCTTCTGCTCTTTCTCTGTCCTCCATTCCCTCCTTATCGCTCATCCTCTTCCCTTTCTCTCTGCCCACCCCCTCCTCTCACTCTCTGACATTGTCCATTTCTCTCCCTGTTTATCTCCCCTATCTCGATGCCCTGTGTCTTCCCTGAATCATTACTTCACGTCTGTCACCTTCCTGCTATCTTGCTGTGCCGTTCCCTCCCTCCTTCAACCTCCCTCCATTTTTCTCTCTCTCTCCCTCCTTTACTAATTCCTGTACCGTTCTCTCTGTCAGTGAATCATGCATTCTCTTTCTTCACTTTGCTGTCATCGTCTCTTTACATATTCAGCCTCTTCCTCTCTCTCCCTCTCTCCCCTCTCTCACCAAAACAATGTGTTTGACTGTCAGACTGGTGAGATATATCAGGCTGCTAAGTCACAACATTCACACTGAAGGGTACCACGCATTTCTCTGTGGGCACCCCCGGTTGCCCTGACAACCCACGTGTATGTGGCTATGTACTCATGTGTGTCGTTCTCTGTCATTTTTAAAGGTATCTTTCAGTTGTCACTTTTTTTTTTATATGCAGTTATTTCCTGATTTTTTTTTTTTAATAGACGAGTTCGGTGGGTATTTACAGTCTCTGACAGTGTCATTTACTTTGCCGTGCTTTCGGCTTTTTTTCAACATGTCTATTCGGTGGGAACAAACACCTACAGGGTTATTTAAAACGGATGGTGGTAACTTGCGGGGCGCTATTCCACACCCAAATGCTCTCGTGCGGATACGTTACCCACAAACGCATGATTTAATAATCAGTGCAACTCGTTCCATTTTCTCATTCTAGTAGAAGCAGCCAGCCTATTGGTCCAGAAGAACATGTGACGGCTCAGTGAGTAACTTTAAGTCGGATTTTGACTGTATTTCATCAATATTTATACAAAATTATGAATGGAGCGAGTGGGGTGTAACTGGTCACAGACCGAGACCTATTTTGAACTGGCGTGCGTTTTGTGTGCTTTGTGTGCTCGGACCTCGGCCCACTACCAGAGTTGGCATAGGCAACAATAAGGAGAAAGGGAAGTGTTTCGCACGTAAACCCATCTATAGGGATTGAGATTTCATATAGCCACTGTCATATCTGTGGGCATCATGGAGGTATCAATAAAAGAGACGTAGATGGAAAATACAACATTCTTCAACTGAGCCGGTTTACTTTGTTTCACAAATCTTTTCTTGAGAGCAATAGATTATAATGTTAAACAAAGCGTGCAACACTGTTGACGAGCCTGTCAATATGAATGGTGAACTTTTTCCGGAACGGAAAAAGTTCCGCTCCGAACGGTTCAGGCAGGACTATGTTTAATGTTTTCGTTCTCGGACCCGTTCCGCCACCAAAATATCGGTCCTGAACTGGTTCGGCACGCAAACATTTTGTTCGTTCATAAAGTTCCTTATATGGTGCATTGGTGGACTTTCAAACTTCATTGCAACTGTATTAATGTGAAACTGGGTTTAAAATTACGTTTGCTTCCTTGTCTGTCCACAAGATAGAGCCACAGATGTTTAACTGACAATGTTCAAATATATAGAGAACAGAAAAAAACATTTTTTGGTGGATTTCATAATGTTCTGTTTTTGTTCCGGAACAGTTGAAGAAATCTTTTTTCGTTTCTGTTTCCGCTCCTCATAAAATTCTGTAAAATTATGTTCATTTTCGGTTTTCCTTGAACCGGTTCGGAGGCCTGGTTAGCATCAAGTCGAGAGTCTGGCCATGAAAGTGAGACGTATTTATGGACAGAGAGCAGCCAATGGAGTCAATAATTGAGTTGAAGGCAGCAAGCAGACATCCTTCTTGTCTCCATGGATGTTGAAATGACCAACCACTATCAGTCTTTTTAGAGCCAAGTCTGCCATTCTGAGATCTCAGTCAGAAGGTCCAATAAGGGGCGAGGAGAGCGGTAGAGGATGATGAAAATAGTTTTCTCCTGGTTTGAGTGAGAGAAGTTTAAGCACACAAGGCTTCCTAAATAATATAAATATATTTTTCTTTTTTGTTAATTTTACATGGATCTACAGGCTACTGCATGCAATAATTGAGTATGTGTGGGAAATTAATGAAAAAAGAATTTAAATACCAAGAAGATAAATACCAAATCACGATCTCTCTTTATTGAGAGAGATATTGATTGAGGATTATCTGGGTCAATAGCAGGCGTTAGGATTAGGGTCTGAAAACGGAATTATTTTTAAAAAGTTCAGTTCCGAATGGTTCAGGCAGGCCTATGTTTAACGTTTTCGTTCTCGGACCCGTTCCGCCACCAAAATATCGATCCTGAACCGGTTCGGCAGACAAATATTTTGTTCGTTCTTAAAGTTCCTTATATTGTGCAATGTCAAGTTTAGATATAGTTGTATACATACAAAATACATTTGGTGGACTTTCAAACTTCATTATCTGGAAACTGGGATGAAGAGTGGGGGGGAGACTTTGCAGAAAAGCTTATATTATTATTATAAGCTTTTCTGGAAAGTCTCCCCCCACCCCCGACTCAAGAACCCGCAGCGCTGCTCGACCTATGATCTGGGGGGCACGCTCCATAACCACTCTGCCACCGCGCCCCATCTGGGTATTGATAGAATAGTTATAAGTTGTAAATAGCAGTAACCTCACCTACTCTGCCTGAACGCTGTCTGCCTCTCTGTCTGTGTATGTGGTGTGTATGTGTGTGTGTGTGTGTGTGTGTAGCTGTGTGAGTGTCTGTCCGCGTGTGTGCTTTCGTGTGTGTCAGAGCGCGTGAACGGGCATGCCGCTGTGTGAGTGTGTCTGTCGATGTCTGTGAATGTGTGCGTCTTTGTATGTGAGTTTCCCTGCAAGTGGCTATATCTCAGTGTCTGCGTGAGTGTGTGTCTGCGAGTCTTTCTGTGGTTGTTTCGGTGTGGGTGAAGGTCTGTGTGCCTGCGTGTGTGTCAGCGTGGGTCTGTGTGGGTGCGTGCGTCTGTGGCCGAGCTGCCCGTGCGTGTGCAGTGTCTGGGACCCAGTGGGATTAATAGACAGGGAGGGCCCATGTAGTTTAAAATGAAAAATACATCAGGTGACATTTTGCCTTCACCGACGGATAAGTGACTTGCTATCTGTCACCACTTCCTGACAGGCTCTGAGTGTGTGTGTGTGTGTGTGTGTGTGTGTATGCGGGTGTCTGCGTGTGTCTCAGGCAGCTATTTACAGCTAGCTGTTAGCTATCTTTGCCTGACAAACATGAATATAAGTGTTCCTTAAATGTGCTCCTGGATTGCTTGGCCCTGAAAATGGGAAGGTTTGAGCTTGACATGCTAATCTGGACTTTTCACACTATGCTCATATAATGGTGGGGGCTACACTGCATGAATTTGGCCATGCCAGGCGAAAGATTACTAATCGTGGCAAAATCCCTCGTTGTGGTGCCGAACTGGTCCTTGAACACACCAGTTCTACACCGTCAAACACTTGTAGTTGGTTCAAAGACGACCGATTTTGTTGATTACTCGATGCCATCCAAAAAGTACAAGCATTTTACTGTTCGAATGGATGGTTCATGATATTAACTTCAACAGCAAACTAATGTGTTACATTGTCGTCCGCTGCAATGTACAGTGGTTGGTTATGCGCATGAAATTCAGTGTTCGGTACCAAACACAATACACATGCGAGACCACAGCAGACCCACACCCCCAACGCGTTTACCATGTTCAGACAACCAGATTTGCGCCATCCAATACACCCCCGAAACACCAATCTTTCAGGATGTCTGGAGGACCAGTCTTGACACTGGAATATGTTCCCGTGTCATTTATTAAGCTATACTGGACATTAGCCGGGTATCGGCTAGCTAAGTTAAGCTATGATCTAAGCAGGAAAACATGGGCGAACAACCACACGTGAGGAGGCATCACTGATATATAGCAAATGGGAGGGGACATCCGGTGATGCCCCAGCTTGTAGCCAATCAGGACAATGGAGGCGTGACGCTACACGTCACATATCCATGACACTGGCAACAAAGTTCTAAGTTTGCAAAAACTGTGCTGGTTAGCCCTAGCATGAGACTAGGTGCCAATTATACATCAATGAAGGTTCAACAAACTATACTTTACAAATCATAATGAACATAACATTTCTATGAACTACTCTGCATGTTATCTCTCTCTCGCTCTCTGTCTGTCTGTCTGTCTGTCTGTCTCTCTCTCTCTGCAGCTGTGGTTGCTACGTTAGAATGGAGAAATGAAATGAACATTCACTGCTCACACACCTGGCCTGTCCCAGGTGGGTTTCTCTGTGCCACAACTCTCATCTCTCCCCCTCTCTCTCTCTCTCTCTCTCTCTCTCTCTCTCTCTGCATGTTTGATATTGTGGCCCAGGAAGTGATTTTGCCTCTATTCAATAGCATCCTGTTCGATGCGCCTGGGCGCCTTGGACACTTTGTTCAATGTACAATGCTGCCAAAGTTGAGAACATTCGAGTGCTTGTTGCACAAAAGAATGAGGTGGGGGAGAGAGAAAGGTGGGAAATAGTTGGGCTCACCTTCTGCGGTTGCTATCCCTCTATAGCAGCATCGACAGTCTGTTAGTTAGTCCATGTGAGTGTGTGTGGCTGTGCAGCGTGATGTTTTAAAACTAAGATAGAAAATGTGTGAGCATTGTATAAATGTCCCTTTTTTTTTTAAATTCAGATAACGAATAAAGAGCATGCGTACAGAAATAAATATGGAATCACTCAGCTCTGAGGATAAAAAAAAATGGAATCATGAAAAAACAACCAAAAAAAAAACACTTTGAGAACTTTGTTGCACCACCTCTGGCCTTTAAAACAACCTACAGCATCTGATGAAAGGCATTAATGGATGAAAAACAGTACTCTCCATCAATTTTCTTCACACTTTCTCCGATCGCATTTGCCAGATTGGCTTTTCAAGTGGTAGCCTTTTCCTAAACATCTACATTTTCATTTGGACTGAGGTCCAGACAATGAATGATATCACAGGCTTTACAATATAAGATACTTTATTTAGTCACACATACATACATGTACAGTGAAATTCTTCCTCCGCATTTAACCCATCCCTGAGGAGCGGTGGGCAGCCGCTCTGCAGCGCCCGGGGGCCAACTCCGGATTGTGAGCCAGTGCCTTGGCCAGAGGCGCTGACTGGAGCAGGCTAACTTGAACATGTTTTTGGTGGTGGGGGAAACCGGAGTGCCCGGAGGAAACCCACGCAGACATGGGGAGAACATGTAAACTCCACACTATCCCAAGAAAATATGTCATCATCTTAAAGCATCTATTAAATAGATTAGAAAAGAGTCCAAAACTACATGAAGTTGTACCTTTATTGAAAATGTAATCCATGTCATGCCTCCAGTGCCTTCACCTGACATGCAGCCCCATTAGGATCGAGCGATCACGTGACTTGTGTTCGGGTCCGCTTCCTAACGCATCGCATTGCGTGCGGCGGAGCTCATTATACGTAGTAGGAGTGGCCTCGAATGTCAACAGCTGCTCCCAGTTGTCGACTGGGACAGCATGTCGACCGGTGTGGCTGCGCGAACCTGCACGTTCCATTAAGCTACAATTTGGAGCCTGCGAGATAATGCGGCCACCCCATTGGTCCTTACCCTTACCCGAGGCATCTCTGTGCGAAGGAAACGCATCATTGAAATACTACTAGTAGATGCTAGACACTCATTTGACAAATATTTTAGGTAACTTGATTGGATCCTGAATGGAAATGTAGCGAGCACACCCTCATCCTGTCCGGAATGGAGACGATGGTCAGTTTCTTCTCATCCAACAGCAGCCATGAACACGGCGTCTTTCCATCTCGTCGGATTGCGGTAAGGTTCCATTTGGGGAAATGAATGAAATGTAATTTGCGCGATGCGCGATGATCCTCCACAGCCTTTAACACAGCGATTCCCAGGCATGTCAGCTTTTGGGAGCGCTTGCGCACCGTGCGCATGCAGGAATGTAAACAACACCACGTGTATCCATGCAACTTCGCCTGAAACGAGGAGGTGCTACTCCTCTCGTGGAAGCAGGGTTCCACGAGTGACGTCACAATCTCGTGCCCAATGGGCCATTTGTATGTTTTCATCAGGCAGTCATCTTCATTTTTCATTTCATATCATACTGTAAGACACAAGACACTTCCAAAATCAAATTGTTCAAAGAAGATTAACAATGAATCAATTAATATATGACTTCCATCCAGTCATAGACAGTCTGATTGCTTTTTCTTGACCAGTTGTATGTTTTTGTTTTTCCAATTTAGGTGCATGTGTAATTTTGGATATCAGTGAATGTTTCCGTACGCTAAGCCCATTTGCTTTAGGTGACTGAAGATGGTTTTCTCATCCAATCAGTTCAAAGGATGCTACGGGATGATTAAATCATTTCTTGAAATGGTAATGTACCTGTTAATTGAGCAAAACCTATGAATACATTCTTTGAAGATAAACACAAAAGTTCAAGTGTCCTGGACTAAAAATAGCCTGGAACTCAAATCCAGGCTCTAACCTGAAAAGATGATCCTGCACTGTAATCAGAGCAAAATTGATGAAGGGTGCCATTTTTCTCATTAATTCCATTCTTCAGAGGCTGTAAGTTGTTCTAAAATCCAGACTTGGTGCAAACAGGTTTTTGAAGTGCTCGATTGTGTCTTTTTTGATTGTGTTTTTTTATGATTCCATATCTTCTCCTTCAGAGCTGAGTGATTCCATAGTTCTTCCCTATACATGCTCTAAAAAAGTAAGAATTATTTACTAACACAATTGTTTTTTATTATACCTGTTGGTGTTTCTTAAAGGCAGACAGTTGCCTTTTGAAACGACCTCAGTTTTGTCTCGCATCTTTGATCCATCTTTTTTTCTATTAAATAAAAACATTTGAATGAACATCCTCAATGAGAGGTGATTCCAAACATTTTGCCACGGGTTGTATGTGTGACAATCTGGGCCTTGTAAGAAGTGATTTGAATGAAATCTTTGCTTGGATTAGACAGTCCCTAGCACAAACTGAGGATGAATGCACAGCAAAAAGCACATCCTCCCAGTACCCATCTGTGAGATCTACACCCGGCTCAACCTCCCATCTATCCCGTGCAATCATGGACGGGGGTGTCAGAGGTGTTGCGGGAGAGAGAGAGAGTGAGAGAGATAGAGAGCGAGAGAGACAGAGAGCGAGAGAGGTGTCAGAGCTACGAGTAATTGAAGGTGACAGTTCCGTTTACGCCCAAATCTCTCAGCTGGAGAAAGTGGAAGTGGTGACTTGAGGGGATAGATAAATCAGACTGGAGATCTGTATTCATTTATTTATTTTAAATCCATTGTCGTACACGTCAGTAAGATGATGCATGTCTTTATTATACCTAGACCAGGTCCATCCTCGCCGGTAAAAAAGACTCAAAGCAGAGGGAAGAAACATCTGGTTGTTGAGCGGAAGGGCATGAACCAAATATGCCGAAACTCAAAGAAAATTGGGAGCGCTGGACAAAGAGCAGAGTGAGGAGAGGCATTCGAGGTGGATGTGCACCCAAGCCATGCGGTCAAAGGTCTCTCATCCATTCAGCAGAATGGATGCGCTTCAACATGACGGACTTAGGACGGATTAAGAAATGGAGAAGAAAAAGGAGGGATTTATGGAAGTTATTATCAGAAGTAGACGGAGCTCACATGGATGCGTGCACCAACATAGCCGCCGGAGCCGTAAATCTGTGCTCAATATCGATTGAATGATGAAACAATGTTCAGAGATGGCAAAAGTATCCAGATTTCTTACTTGAGTAGTAGTAAAACACACCCACATGCCAAAATCAACACAAATGGTGCAGCTCTCAAAATCATCAACACGAGATAAACTATGAGAGCACTTAGAATAATTAAATTCTCCCGCATTGCTGTAGTGTAGCAAAAAAAAATATATAGTCTAGATATAAAAATCAACGGTTCGATTTTTGGGAAAGTACAGAGTAGAAATATTGATCTTTGTGTTGAAATCTAAACAGTAAATTTTGCAGTGTTAAATCAACACTTAAAGAGTTACACCAACACTAGTAAATATTTGACTCCCTCCATTGTTATAACAACTCTCAAAGAGTCTATGAACTTTGACACTGCATATTTACTGTGTAGAAGTACAATATATTAAAACAATATCTCTCCAGTGTGTCAAGCCTCTGGCTTGAATTGGACGTGCTACATCGCATTGTATTTTGACATGTGTTTGGGTCCACGGCTGTTGGAACTAATCATGAGTCTCTGACCCACAATGACCAACCAAGCACCTGGCATGGCAGCTGCCATCATTGGTGTGTGAATGTGTTTTTGGTCTTTTGATTGAGTGGTCACTATGGGGCACTTTGAGTACTAGTAAATGGCAGAAAAGTGCGGACATTATTATTATAATGTTATTAATGATCATTATTATTAGGATGAGGGGTCCAAAATGTCATACAATCACTCAATCCCTATTATTTAATTGGCATTTACGTAGGTAGACAGTGCCTTACTGATAGTGTCCCAGTATAATACTGTGCTGGCTGAGCAAAGGAAAAAAACCCTTATAAAATATTGCCCATTTTGGAAAAAATCCAAGAGCGGTAGAACCCAGCTCGATGTTGGTTATTACTTTCTCCTTACAAAGTTTCCAGCCAGTTTCAGTTCTTATTTTATTTTGTTTTATTTTTTTCTCATTTCTGCCTTTCCTGTCCGGAAATGGAGCTGCAGACACGACGAGCTACTGTCACTGTTTAGAAAAAAATAACTAATCGATGTGCGGTTTTGTTTGCAGCAACAAATCACTTTGTCTCTCTGGGTTCGGTGAAAACAGCCTGCGGCTCTCTCTCTCTCTGTCTCTCTGTCTCTCTGTCTCTGTCTCTCTCTCTCTCTCTCTCTCTCTCTCTCTCTCTCTCTCTCTATATATATATATATATATATA
>OMKY01230716.1:0-10270 GCA_900302395.1 Bregmaceros cantori | reverse complement strand
GAGAGAGAGAGAGAGAGAAAATGCCAACAGTTCCCAACAGGTGTCGCTAAAGGCCATGTTAATGTAACGAGTAGCGAATTACTGACATCGCAGTAAAAAGTTGTTTTTTTCACCTCAAATTTACTCGAGTAAAAGTAGAAAGTAACTTGTGAAAAATGTACTCCAAAAGTAAAAAAGTACACACACAAAATGTAACGGAGTAAATGTAATGCTTTACTGCCCATCTCTGATGGCACCACAAGACTCTCCTTTATCACCCCAAAAAAGGCTTGTTTCGACCCGTTTCTTTAGTTACAACAGGTGTGGGTATCACTAAAAACTGCTATATACGCAGCCACTATACACTCCCTTTATACGGCTCCACCCTCTGTTACTGCACCCAATCTCATTTTTTTTTTGCATTGTCGCATCACTTCTGTGGAACTCGGTGGTACTACTCACAATAGCCCAAAACAAGACGGAGAGACGGCTAGATACAGATCTCAGGGAGAACGCGGTCAACGGACAGACGGTCAACAACACCACAATATGGAAACGTCTCCTTCACAACTGACAAGGTTTGTGATGTCACAGGTGTGTCACAGGTGTGGTTTTTATCCGTGCTGCTGGGGCCCCCCTCCGACACTTTTGAGAGCTGATTCAGACAGTCGTCGGCCGTGCATTAACCTTGGGGTGTCAACACCCGTGGCGGATGCGGAGGTTGAGAGCCAGGGCCTTTACATCAGTGGAGCCTTGGTTTCTTGATCTCTCTCTGGCTCTAGTCGCGAAGCTTGTCGCTTTTGCTGGATGCCCCAGGGGAAATCTTAAAATACACTAACATACAGCACCATTACTATGAATGAGGGGACGTCCATTTCAGTTGGTAAGGTCACAGTTTGATTCTTTTACAGATTTCTGGATTAAAATAAGCAGTGTCCCGTAGACTCAACAGCCCTGTCGGTATTTGCAATTGTATGTGTAAGAGATAGGGGTGTAAATAATATCGATTTTGTATCAATATATCGATACAACAGCTGTCGATACAATGTATCGATACCTACGCAAGAGTATTGAACTTTTTCTTGTCTATTTTTGTCAATTTGCTCCTGGACGTAATTCCACTCCTGTGCTGCGGGTGGCGCGAAACCTATTTAGCGCCTCCTACCTCACTTCCTTCCACACACGTAAACAGTAGCATACGTGATTGTGTGTGTGACTGAACACAGTCATGGTGTAGCCTGGCAAGCCAGACCCAATGCATCGTCCACGAATTGCACATCGCTAGACTCTGAATTGGGTCTGGGAAACCTTGAATACCCATCGCCAACATAAATGCGAACCAATCAGCGCGGACGTGGGCGAAGTTGATATGGGCGCTGCAAGACTGGGGCGGAGTTGGTGTGGGAGCGAGCCCGCAACGCCTCGGGTGTGTGTGTCTGTGTGTTGGTGTGTGTCCTGGACCCTTCCGTGGTTACGCGGACATAGTGCCGTGTCCCCTTGTAAGCGAGTTCTCCGTGGAGTCACGACTATAGAGACCAGCTGGCAGTGCTCTGCAGCCGAGGTCGAAGCGAGGTAACACGCTGCAGGGAATCCCGGCAATTCACCCGTCACTCTTTTATACAGCAATAATAACGATGATAATGCCATACATTTTATAATGTAAATATCACAATAATCACAGATCAATTTACAAAACGACAACACAGGTTGATGGTCAACATGTTTTAATAGCTCTTAAATTTTGACCGCGGCAGGTTTTTTTTTCACCCCGAATGGCACTGGGCATTTTCGGATGGATGTCGACATTTTGCATGTCTGAGTCCATTCAGTACTTAGAATGCATGGTACGGCGGAGTGAACATGGAATGGAAAGTTGCTGCGCTTTGTGGCCAACTTCTCCCAGAGTCCGTTACCTCTCTCACTATAATTCAACACACACTCGCACGCGGTCATGATTCCTATCATGCATTGACTATAATACACTTGATTTCGTTCTCGTCTTCGCTTCCTCAAGTGTCAGTCAGCTCCTCGATTGTCACGCCTACTGCGCTGTGATTGGATTGCCTGGTTTAAATACTTGTCACGCCCCCACACCGTTTGTCCCACCTACTGCACGGTGACTAGATGACAACATTTGATTGACATGTTTTTTTTCAACGTTTTTCCAATTGATCTGCACCAGACCCAATTCAGCATCTAGCGATGTGCAATTCGTGGACGATGCATTGGGTCTGGCTTGCCAGGCTGGTCATGGCGGTCACTTTGGAGTGTGTTTGTGTCCGCGGACTCGGCGCCCTAAGAAGACTAGCAAAGGGAGATGGATTAAAACAAGAGGAGGAACAAAAATTACCCGCTGGCTGGCCCTTGGTGTGAGGGTCGGGATGCGCCGAGGGGCAGCCCCGCGGAGTCCCGCCGCGGCGCACGATTGGTCAAAAAAATTAACAATTAATCGAATTGTATCGAATATCATATCGTATCGTGGTGAATTCTTGAGTATCGGAAAAAAAATTGAATCTTTGGGCCAGGAAATCGATACTGAATCGAATCGCCATGATAGGTGCGATTTACACCCCTAATTAAGAGTCAAGAATCTGAAAGTATTTTAGAAACTAATAAAAGTACTAATACTAAACTAATACTAATACATATATTTATAAGAAGGACAATGAACCAATTAAACAGATAGTTTGAACAATGTCACATGACTGCAAACTGCATGAAAATGTTGGCACTTAAACGGTTAATAACATGAGTCACTGCTGCCCGTGAGGCGACAACAACAAAACTCCAATGCAGCTGTTGGACACACTTTAAATACTCTTTAATGTTTAAATGTACAAAACTTGAGGCTAAAACTAACTCATGTTTAGTTACAGATTTCCAGCAGAGTTCTCTGACTGCCGGTTTTGCTTCCATATTGACACAACATCTGTGTGCAAGTCGTAAAAAGGGTTTCATTTATTCTCTCCATACTGGGCTAAATAGTTACAGAACGCCAAGTAGCGCCGACTGTCTAGTGACACAACATCTGTCCACGGAGAAACAGATGGAAACAGTTGCTGCACATTGAGGAGCGCGGCGTAGAGCGGCGCCCTGCAGGCAGAGCTGGCTGCCCCAACTAGCCTGGCCACCCGTCTGGCTTCAATCAACAACTTCCACTGGACTTGGCCTTCTGTCCACCCTGCTGTCCACCCTACTGTCCCCTTGCTGTCCACCCTGCTGTCCCCTTGCTGTCCACCCTGCTGTCCACCTTGCAGGGTGGACACACAATATTTACAATATATATATATGCACAATATTTAAAAAATGGGCCAAAGTCATCGATCGTCTTTGAATCCTTCAGTGGTGCCCCAACGGTCAGCCAGACTACGGTAGTGATGATGATGATACCTTGTAATGGTGTGTTCCCACTGTCAAGGATTCACGCTGCAAGAATCTGCGGAATCTGATTGCCGCGCAACTCGCCGGCGAGGCAGCTGTCACTCGCCGCCGACAGCGCGGCCGGTGGACCGCGGGAGATGAAATAATAAATAATAAGCGATGCATGGCTGTGCAGCGAGCCTTCACCTGCATTCCATTCAATAAAATAATAAAAGCGAGTCTGTTCTATCGCTGTGCCCAGCAGACTGCCCCCGAGAGCCGTTGGGTGAGGGCAGGGAGGTGTGGTGCTCGCATACCGTAGCTCACAGCCCCGGGGTGAGAGCAGCGCAGCTTCCCGAGTCCGTTCCTGGCGGGGCAGCGACACACGGCCACCCGCTCTGTGGCGCCCTATCTCCCCCTCTCCATTTGTGAAGAATTAATAACGCCGTGGTTGATATTATTATTAATATATATGTAATATAATTATTTTAGCTCCGCGAGTCTCTGCCGGCATGCACCTTCCCTTCCACATATTTGGATCGGATACTACGATTTATCCGATCTAACGCCAACCATTCCTTTGCCACTGAGTGGTGCGGTGAGTAGCCGTTGTAATGAGGTCAAGAGGGCATTTTTTTTAAGGTTGAGAACCTCCGGCCTAACATTTTAAAACTCAGTTAAAGGGTCTTTGTTCTTGTCGTTTTAAAAGTGAATTATTACCTAGCACTCTACTTTGTGTGAAATAAAAAAAGTTCATAGTTTGTGCTTGATTTATTGAAAGTGGTGTAAAATTCCACTTTGTAACTTATAATAAAATAAAAAAAAATATATTAACATTTTTAGACGATTTGAGTGAAAAAATAACAAATCTGTTGCGGTGGGAGTTTCCTTTTTGTAAAGTGCGCTGCTCAGCTCGCGCAGGCAATTAAAAAAAGGCTCTACAGCTACCGGTGTCTGCAAAAAAAAAAAAAAAAACAAGTCTCAATTGCAGAGCCTGGGTAACACAGAGAGAGCGACAGAGAGACAGAGAAATGGAGAGAGAAATAAAAAGCAGAAACTGTGGCCTCAATTTGTGACCAAACAATGGATGTGCACTGAGGAGCTTTAGAATATAATGTCAAATGTAATGGAACTTCTACACCCACCGGCACCAAAATAGCAGTGGCCTCGGCCCTCGGCCACCCACGGGCACAGGCGGTGACTATCATTACCCGACCAGAATCTTAACCAAAAGATGACATGAAATCCAGCACCAACAACCACAAGTCCTGCCATGTTTTGGTTCTACGTGTGCACTGCAATCAGAAACAGAATCAATTTATTTGCCATTTGTACATACAGAGTGGACAACACCTCTGCTGGATGCGGCATGGAGATCAGCGCAGAGAAAACAAAATTGATGGCCAACAACACCAAATGCATCACCAAAGAGATCAGAGTCAGTGGCCACCAGCAGGGATGGGAGGGGTTATGTTTGGATTACTTTTGACAAATGTTTTTATTTCTAGCAAACAATTTGCCATACACTGCAGGTGTTCACCTCATGACATAGCCTGAAACCACACTGGATGTCATAAATTAAGAACATTTTGAACACATTCGGTGGAAATTATTTGATTAAAGCATTTTTAAAGTAATCCAAAATTAATCCTATGTTGGATCTCTTTTGGCTTGCTCAAGTTATAAAATAATATATATTATTAAGTTATTTTTTACGGCGTCAGCGCCATTTTTCGATGTTTCTTGGATAGGAAGAGCGTAGTCGAACTTGTGACACTGCGGACGCTGCGGTAGACACAGCGCCACTAACATGAATGGGGTCGCGTTAGGTGCGGTGTCCATAACCACTCGGCCAACGCGGACCCCCTCAAAATAATCTTAATAAAATCATACCGCAAATAATTTAATTGTTGTTGTTCTTAATGTATTTAATTCAGGATGAATTCTACTGATATTATGAGTTGAACAACTGCTATGTAAAGTAAGTTATTTAGTAGAAATAAGACAATTCTCAAAAGTAATCCGAAAGTAAGCCCTCCCAACCCTGGCCACCACCTGGAAACGGTCAGTAGTTTTAAGTACCTCGGAGCCATTGCCACAAACCAAGGCTCACAACCTGAAATCATCAGCAGGATTGCACAAACATCAGTGGACAATTTGGCAGGACGAGAATATTCCCACCAGCTCGAGGATCAGAATGATGCGTCAATCTTTCTGTACGCTTGCGAGTCATGGACCCTAACGGCAAAACGAGAGAGAAGAATTCAGGCCCAGAAATGACATGTTTCCGAAGGCTCCTTGGCATCTCATATAGAGAGCATGCCACCAACGAAGAAGTGAAAGCCGGAATAAAACAAGCCATTGCACCATATGAAGATCTACGAAACCACAGTCAAAAAAACGGAAACTAAAATGGTACAGACATGTCAGGCACAGTGCCAGGTAGAAGGAGGAGAGGAAGACAGAGTAAGTGATGGGAAGATACTATCCAAGAGTGGACAACGTGCAGGCTGAGAGACACCATGTGAACGGCTGAGGACAGAGAGAGAGAGATGGAGAGCGCTGGTTGCAAAGTCTTCAGTGGCGCCCCAACGGTCAGTCAGACTACAGGAATGATGATGATGCACATACATAGGACAGATGCATGGAATTTAAGTTGGGAACGGTATACTCTCTGGTCAAAACTCACAATAGCACTAATAATGTAAATACAGTAAAATGCAATATACAAAAGTGGTGGTCACTGAAGGGCACAAGTCATAGCCGCATGGGGAAAGGTCTTAGCATGCAGGGCTCTATAGCGCCTGCCCGAAGGAAGGAGAGTGAAATGGTGGTTCGCGGGACAGGTGGGGTCAGCAACAATGTTCCTAACTCCCTTTCTACTCTCTCACGTAGTAGACTCAAAATAAGCTTTAGGTTATTTACATGACCCAGATTCTCTGGGTAACATGAATCAGATGTCTCACTATGGTTAGGACTATGGTGAGCAGTGATGTTGGTAACTAATTTAAAGTTAGAGATTACTGGTTACAATTTAATCTAGTTAACTAACGCATTACTATTCTCCAAAACAGCAATCAGATTACCGTTACTTACCCAAGTATGGAACTAACTTTTCATCAATGTCCCTTGTGACATTTTATATATATATATATATATATATATATATAAAATCATACATTTTCTGTTATGTAAGTTGTTAGCTGCAACCCTGGAAAAAAAATTGGATTAGAATACTGCTAAAAAAAAAATGCATATTATTTTTTTAAGCGTTTGCAATGAGCCGTGCCAGTTAAACAAAAAAAAATAATACGCTGTTAATAAACAATCACACTCTCCCCCTCGTTCGTTCTATTCCTCGCTCTCACACAAACACGCACAGGCATCTTAAACTCATCACAAGCCTCAAAGAAACAGGCCCGTCGCATTCTTTGTATTTTTCTGTGCCTTATCCCGTGGTGCGAGAAAATAACTTTCCATCCAAAGGAGTCAGTTTTGTGGACTGTCCGTGGCTTCTAACACCATCACTTCTGCACAATCTGCAATAAGTGAATAAGGTGAGAAATCCAATAGGCTTAATTATGATTTCAAACAATAATTGAGCTATTATTGTTTTTTTTTAATTATTATTTTGATTACCAATCATTTGATTATCAAAAATAATTGTTAGTTGCAGCCCTAGGAAATGGTGATACAATGATTGACTAAGAATACTGTTCAGAAAACTGTGCAATATTTTTTAAACCATTTGAAAAGTCGCACACAGAATGAATGAATGAGAGCTGAAACCGATTAATCGATTCTTGTAATAATCGACAAATAATTTGATAATCGATTAATCGGCAGCCATTAATTGGTTTGGGCCATTCTCCGCTCAAATGGGTTGAATATATCTTGTTCCCAATGCAATTATTCTAGTGTCAAGGCCCTAATAAGACCCCAATACAATAAAGACAACACGTAAGCTTGCTTGAAAGCCCAAAATGTTCTTATATCTTTCATGCTATTACTATAAAATGGAGATAGTGAAACAGCAAAAAGTTTGTAATATTAACATTGCAAACTTCTAATAATGCTTCATAATCATAATTAATGCAAATAATCGTTCTGATTTTAAAGGGAAAATGAACCGATTCATCGCCCACGAAAATGGCTGATTAATCGATTATCAAAATAATCGTTAGTTGTAGCCCTAAAATGAATGCTGAATAATAATGAATGAATAGGGCGTCTATATTAATGAACAATCATACTCTCCCTCTTGTTGTTTCTACCTCGCTCTCCTGGCACACACACACAGCCATCATAAGCTCAAACTTCAAAGCAACATTAGCCTCTTTTTCTTTGTGTGTTTTGTCTGTGCCAGAAACCCTTCAAGTGTGGTGAGGGAAAATGACTTTCCATCCGAAGCGACTCTCATCATCAGGCGTGTCTCGCTCGCGCGGCGCACTCGAACGCAATCACTTCCTCTCTCTCCACTCATCACCTATTTCGAGATGCGACGTATTGTACGACTGCTTAAAAACAGGCGGCGATGCCAGCGACCGACGTTTAAAGATATGCGGGGCGAGTGAATGCACTGCCGTTAAGCACTTGAATGCTTAAAATATTTGAAACTGCACATGCTGAATGAAAGAAAGCTAAATGACTTGCCGTAATGACTGCCAGCCTGTTTTGCAAAGACAAATAACTGGCTGCAAGGAAAGGTTTAAAATACCACAAGAATACATTCAAAAGTAGTAAAAGGTGTATTTTTCTGATTTTGTATACCATAATATCCCAAAGAATATTTTCTAAACCTTGGAGTCAGTCATGCATTGCAAGTATTGTCCGCATTAAAAATCTAAAAAAAAAAAGATAGAAGAAGAAGATAGAAAAAGAAGAAAGATAATCACTTCAGTTCATCATATAATCAGTTCACAGAGGTGAAAAGGTAAATTACTCGCACTACTGTACTTAAGTAGCGGTACTTTCTACTTTTTGAAGTAATTTAAAAAATGTGTAATTTTACTTGTACTTGAGTAAGATTTCCTTCAAATAACTTAGAACGCTATATTCATATCGCAAGCGTTACTGAGTAAACTAGCAAAAATGTGCTCTGGTAATCGATTTGAATTAACGAATGAAAGAACATATTACTCTGTGTCATGCCTGGCGATGGCATACCATCATGGGAGGACGGCGATCCTGTTCCTGACCCCCTCGCCTCTTTGTCCATGTGATCCACAGGCACACCACACCAGCGGTCCGATACGAATATACACTCCTTATGCTGTCAGGCTGCCCAGTGCCGACCAAGTGGGTTAGCGAGCGAACGACACAAGTCGAGCTGGAACACTAACAAAATAGTCCCCCTGTTTTCCACTAATAAAACTCCCGCATTTGATTTTTGTGTCACCAATTGAATCTCATATAACAAGTGACAGCCATACTCAAAATACGGAACCAGTTTGGAAGGGATTAGTGGCTTTAATCTGGTAGCTACTTGAGACACTCCACTGGTCGCTTTAAATGGGGATATCAACATGGAACGGCCGATAGCGCTTGGACGTGCGCGCGCACACACGGGTCACTGGCAATGCAAATTTAACCTTGCAACAATGAAGAACATGTTTCAATTTGAATTTTCGGTGGTCTATCCCTTTAACTTGTTCTCGAGTTACATTTCATCAGAGTGCAGAGACGAGGAGATTGAATGCGAGCGGCTCTGTCAACGTGATCATCTGTCTCACACGCATGCAATACAGTATCCAACAGTTATCATGTGGTCCCACGTATTCTTCCCGGGTTAATGTCAAACTTTCTGGGTCCCACATATACTTTATGTAGTATTAGTATTGTAATCCGACCGTCGTGCACATCCATATTCAAAATAAAAAGATGTGGCGTGCTACAACTCTGCTGAATAGTGGTAAACAGCTTCAGTCCATATCCATATTGCATGCTCTCGGGCGCCCCGTTGTCCGTGTTTGTCTACATGTATTTCAGTGTCAATCAGTGCCGAAGAGTGCGTGCGCACATTCTGTGTGTGCGTGCAGCCGGTGCAGTCAGTGAGTGTGGCGGCCACACTGTGTGTGTTCAGCCAACTTCAGTGAAATGTATTCAATTTCAATTCAATTTATTAAAAAAAAATATATATATATATATATATATATATATATATCAGGGCTTTGAACCGTTTCAAGGAACGAAAACGAAAACCGGGAACTTTTTGTATTTTACAGGGAACAGAAACGAAACGGGAAACTTTATTATTTTTTATGTTCCGGAACAGAAACACTTATTTTTAAATATAGGTAACCGGTTAATACCGGTTAATATCGTTTTTTCGTTGAAATACAAACTCACCTGCACAACACACACTAGGTAAATAAAATCCCCCTGCGCGGTACAGAAAATGGTTTGCACCGCTATGGGCGTGTCAACGGCTCGCTGAGTTGGTGTGTATGTTGACAGATCACAGATGTATGTAACGGCTAGAGCCCTGCGCGGGACAGATTTTCCAGCCCGGCCCGCCCGGTCCCGCTGTGTCCAGTCCCAATTTCGCCCGCCTCCCGCAAAGAATTATTATTTTCAGTCCCGTGAGCGCCCGCAACTAATATAGTTTGTCCCAGACTCCCAGTCCCGCCCGACGTTCGCTTATTGCACTAGACCAGGGGTCCCACACCCAGATGCTCTTTCTACCTTCATTCCCCGACGACCGGTGTACTCGTTTTGTACGCGATGGTAAAATGTCCGTTTCGAGTATTTGTACCCGAGTATTTCTACTCGTCTTGGTAGTGACGCGATGGTAATATGTCCGTTTCGAGTATTTAATTCCTTTTATCAAATTATTTGGCCGTAATAATCCCTGCGTTTCCAAAGAGGCGTCTCCAATGCGTGCGCGCTCCCGCGGGGGGTGCTTTTTCTGGCAAGGGGTGCCAAACCCGCC
>OMKY01230714.1:0-14088 GCA_900302395.1 Bregmaceros cantori | reverse complement strand
GTTGTGTGTGTGTGCGTCGCGTGGTGGGAGCGTGTGTGTGTATGGGGAGGTCAAGTCTTAAGTATGAAGTTATGTGAAGCGAAGAGAAGATCACAGCGTTGTCTGTCTCACACTCCCCCATTTCTCTCAGTCTTCTTATCATCTCTCTCTCTCTCTCTCTCTCTCTCCCCCGTCTCTCTCACCCGCTCCTGACCTCCATATTTCTCTCCCTTCTCTCTTTTGCTCTCTCTCTCCCCTTCTCTATTTCTCTCTCTCTATCTATCTATCTATCTATCTATCTATCTATCTATCTATCTATTTGGGCCCCTAATGGGCCCAAATAATTTTAGTACTTTGCATGTGGTTTTACTTGATTTCACGGTGTGATGTTTTTAATATTTATTTACCTTCTGTTTCTATATTATATTGGTTTTACTGTGGGTTTGATTTTACTGGCACTTTTGAAGTGGCACTTATATTTATTGATTTTGCCCGCTTTTGTTTATTTATTTATTTATTTATTTATTTATTTATTTATTTATTTATGTAACTATTTATTAATTATTGTACATATTTTATTATTCACAACACCTTTGCTGTGGACCATCCCTCAAAGGCCAACAACCCCACTGTTCTTTAACAGTGTGTAGGTATTTGGGGACGCTTGGGTGACTGGAGGGCTCTTCCTGTCTCCCTCATAGGCCAGTGAGACAAGGGGAGCATAGACTCCCCCATAAAAAACATACTGCAACTTTTCTCTCTCTACCCCTGTCTCTCTCGCCCGCTCCTGGCCTCTATCGTTCTCTCCCGTCTCTCTTTTGATCTCTCTCTCTCTCTCTCTCTCTCTCTCTCTCTCTCTCTATCTCTCCCTTTCTAACTGTCTCTCTCTGCCTCTATCACACTTTCCCCCTCTTCCCCTCTCTATTTATCTGTATCTTCCCCTCAATCTCTTCCTCTCCCTCCCTCTCATCCCACTCTCTCTCCTGCTCCTCTCTCCCTATATGAGATGCACGATATTATCAGCTGTGATGCACGATATTATCAGCGGTGTGCTTGCTCAGGTGTCGCAGTCGGTAAGACACCCGCATCCAGCACATGTATAGTTCCTGTGGCTTAGTTCACAGGTATGATCTGCGTCGCTAGTTCCCTTCACCAACATTTCTGAAAGGTCTTTCCCTAGTCTCTCTCAGCCCACTTTCACCCTAACTCTAAATATTTTCTTTTTTCATATTGGTCACATGACTAAAGTGCGCTATGACACGTTGTGCGTTGTTGGAAAGCTGTCATCATCGTAAGTACAGATTTCAATGATTGTGATGATACTATGTGATGATGTGTAGTGATGATGATGATGATGATGATATCTTTTGATGAATGTAATAATTTGTTAGTTATTAGTTATAGGATATCAGTAAAGAAAACAACATTGTATAAATATATGTGAGTGTTTCTAAACTTCTCTCTCTTTCTCTCTCTCTCTCTCTCTCTCTCTCTCTCTCTCTCTCTCTCTCTCTCTCTCTCTCATGGTCCAGTGGTTGTAGTAAAAGACAGTTAGGGTTGTGTCTGTGTCACATCTGATTGGCATCAGGAATGCTCTGAGCAGGACCCGTCCCGGGGGAAGGGCTGTGTGTTTGTGTGTCCTTATGTTTGCATGGGAGTTTGTTGTGCTGTTGAAGTTGTTTGTCTGCTTGTGATTCTGGACGCACAAACCAAAAATGTTTCCTTTTTCACATGCAACACTTGATATTGTCAGTGCATTTCACTTTGATTCTGATTTAGTGATGCTGTTACCATCTCTAAATGACATGGTTATATTTGTGCTCAATAATAGTTGTAGTATTGTTAGCTTATATGTAGCAGTTAGTTGATCTACCAAATGTGTTCAATATGCAGTATTTGGTTGTAAAAAAATAACTATAAGCATTTGTGCTGAGTAACGTCACATTACGTTATGAGTAACAGAAAACAAACTTAATTTTACTGAATTTTGCGAGGAGCGGAACGATTTTTTTCAACAGAAGCGGATCATTCTGAAATTGTGTTGTTGTTGTTTTTTTGTTTTATATATATTTTAACATATCCTACGTCTGGGAGACTATTTCCGTCCACTTTCACTGTCAGTCCCAGGCACCTCGGGCTCCATCTTGTGAACAGATGAGGAAGTGAATGTAATGGTGTTTTAAACCGGCTTTCACATTTATACATTTGCAGTTTGAAAGTCCACCAAATATATTTTGTATAAACTTTATCTAAACTTAACATAAATGTATATATATACAATATAAAATGAACAAAATGCTTGGGTTCCGAACCAGTTCAGGACCGATATTTTCTGGCCGCAGCAAGTATATTAAATTATAAAATTGATTAAAATCAAAGAAAATGTGATTGGAACATCGCTAGATATATTACTTGAGATCATCTCAGGTTGAGTAGATACCTTACTAACTATGTTTAACAGTCTGTTAGCCCCCTCATCTGACGTCATGCTGTTCTTGTGTTCAGGTGCAGAACAGGTTCTCCTCCTGGCCCGGAGAACGGACCTAAGGAGGATCTCCCTGGACCTGCCTGACTTTACTGACATAGTGCTGCAGGTACATAGTTATACTTCACTGTCTCTGCATGTAACAGAACGTGCACCAACACGGGCGATCCTTTGCTAGAGGTCTCCATCCTCTGTTTCTGTCGGCGATATTGCTCCAACTTTTGGATTATTTAGCCTCTGCTTTGTCTCCCAAGCAGGGCTCCGAACCGGTTCAAGGAACGAAAACGAAAACCGAAAACAAACAGAATTTTACGGAATTTTATGAGGAGCGGAAACGGAAACGCAAAAAAGATTTCTTCAACTGTTCCGGAACAAAAACGGAACATTATGAAATCCACAAAACCGGTTAAAAACGGTTTTTACTGCTCTCTATATATTTGAACATTTCCTATGTCTGGGAGACTATTTCCGGTTGTGCGTCCATCCAACTTTCACTGTCAGCCATCAAGCCCCATGCATCTGGGGCTCCATCTTGTGGACAGATAAGGAAGCGAATGTAATGGCGCTTTAAACCTGGTTTCACGTTAATACGGTTGCACTGAAGTTTAAAAGTCCACCGAATATATTTTCTATCAACTATATCTAAACTTAACATTGACAATTAACAATTTGAGGAACTTTAAGAAGATACAGGACCTACAATGCCAGAATTCCAATATTAATGGTGAAGATTAGATCATTGTAAAAATATGGCAATGTAGAAATTAAAATCTTCATGGACATAGTGTGGCAGTTAGACACTTACACAGAAACACATACAAAAACACACAGACACACATGCATACACACGCACACTCACACATACAGACCCACTTGCAAACATACAGACACACATGTACCCACATGCACACAGCCACATACAAAAATACACAGACACACATGTACGTACAGTACATGCATGCAGTACATGCATGTACACACATACAGATACACACAAACACACATGCACACAAACAAGTAAACACACAAGCACACACACACACACACACATACAGCTGCCTTTGTGTGCAATGGTCATAAAAGCTGTCAGCGCTCTCCAAGGTCACACCTATTCATTGAGGAATACACACTGACACACACACACACACACACACCTTACACACTGAACACAAACACATAAACACACACACACACACACACCAACATACACATAAACACACATCAAGACACAAGCACACACCAAGACACATTTACACACACACACAACACACACACCATCATCCACACACCAAGACAAACTAAGAACACACACACACACATTTTGCAAGAGGTAATTCTATTGGGAACAAGATTGTGATGTCACTCATGGCAGCCTGCTTCCACAAAAAGAGTAGCACCTCCTGTTTCAGGAGGAGCGGTGCGCTGCTCCACCTGCTCTTCCGCCTCCTGGCGGAGCTTGAGACACGTGCATGAGCATGTGCGCGCGCGTGTACACTTGACCAATGAACAATATATATAAAGACACACACACAGAGACCTTGCAAATCCCGCCACACACACATAAACACACTGAGCGAGGCCACACGCGTTGATAAGCACACACGCCTGTGTTTGTGTGTGCGTGCAGGTATGTGCATGTTCCGCTGCCTCCGCGCGCGTGTGCACGGGTGTCCCAGCACTGTAGCATGCACACACCTGTACGCAGACACAGGCGTGTGTGCTTATCAACAGGTGCTGCTTTGCTCTGTGTTTTTATGTACGTGTATGTGTGTGCGGCGGGATTTGCGAGGCCTGTGTGTGTGTTTATATATATATGTAAGGTAGTGACTTAAGTCCACCAATAGGTGGCAGCAGAACGTTTGCCTGAGGCATTATGTCATCTGCCAGACACCGTAGTTGGGAGTGGTCAGGCCACCATTTTGGTCAGTCTTCCCCTTGTGCTCGGGAAGCTGACACCAATCTACAATGGTATGGGTGTTGGGAGGCAGAGCGACCCCACAAGGCTTGGGTTACATATATATATATATATATATATATATCGTTCATTTCTACCACCTATCTATTTTTTTCGTTCGTGTTTAAATTGAGGTGTGTATCAACAGTGTACATTTGACGCAAGTGTCAACCTTCCGTCGTCTCCATGAACGCTCAGATGCGCGTGCGTGATGCGCGTGCGTGATGTGCGCACACCGGTCCGTGGAGCCCGTTTGAGTGGGGCATGGCTGACACCCGAGGCCGGTCCTTCAGCATTAACACGCTCCTCCCGTAGACACACAAGTCACGTGATCGCTCGATCCTAATTGGAGCCATGTCACCTACCAAACTGTGTATTGAGGGACAGAAGTGGAGAGGACTTTTTATTTCTCCTCCTTCACGTAGCATGTTTACCATGATTATTAATCTAAAACTAAAAATTTAAATACAGTTCCCATTTACTGTAATGCTGAAATAAAAATAAATACTTTTGCCATTAGAAAAAATAAATACTTTTGCAATTATTTTCATCATCGGTTAATAAAACATTTCTACAGACGAGTAATCGATTCATCTGTTTATTTTTTCCTTAACCTGAAACTTTATTACCTTCGCCGGGGTGGAGCAGGTAATGTTTTGGTTGCGTTGGTTTGTCCCCTGGATAACTGAAAAAATTGAGTACGGATCTGGATGAAATTTTGCATTTGTAAGAATGACGAAAGAAATTATTACATTTTGGTGCACTTCTGTAGCCTATAAGTAATATAATAGTCATACTTCATTTTTATTAACGGGTGAACGATCCTCATTCTCCATAGTGATGTCACGCCGCGTGGCTACGACTCCCGTGCCTGCATGAAGCAACATTATCGTACTTAATCACCAACACCTAAAGATAGATGGATGGCATGTTCCTTACCTGGTTAGTGCATGGGGTGGTCAATGATATGTAAAAATCAGAGTGATTGGTTATGGCTTGCCACACATACTGCTAGCACTAAAAGTACAATTTTTGTAGTGATTCTAGTTAATATTGCAAACATGTTGATGTCTCACAATCTCCACTTATCACTGATTGCACACTAACATTTTCATATCCTTATTAGCATGGAAGAGTAGGCTCTCACCCAATCTTACTTATTATCTTCATTGTATTGCTGTGTCGCTGTCAGGGATCAACAGTGTTCAGCATGGAGCAACATATATTGATAAAATGAAGTGTTTAATTACGGCCAATTAAATGATTGTGAAGCTAGTTGGTAACTCATTTAGTTATCATTTATTAATCAATGAATCAGTTCATAATGTATTAGGATCGAGCAATCACGTGACTTGTGTTTGAGCCCGCTTCCAAACGCATCGCATTGGTTCCGGAGGAGCCCATTATATGTAGTAGTAGCGCCCTCGAATGTCAACAGCCGCTCCCCATTCGCATGCCGACCGATGCGGCTGCGTGCACCTGCACGTTCCATTAAGCTACAAGTTGGAGCCTCCGAGATAATGCGGCCACCCCGATAGGGCTGCAACGAGTAGTTGATTAATCGGTGACTAATCGATTATAAAATTAATCGACAACTAATCTAATAATCGGCAAAGAATTTAATTGTTGTTATTGTCAGCAGGTTTGAGCTGATATTACCCCCATTTATCATTCATAATTTCAGAAAATATGAAATGTTAAATGGACATAATTGATTACAAACACATGAATATGAAGAAAACCACGAAAATATTTCAGTATAAATGACACGTAATAACTTTGTTGTCAGAGGATGTAACTTAATCTTTGTAAATTTCATGGTAAAAAAGAGCCGAATTTGACTACATTTCAAATTAACAGGAACAATTATCCAACCGATTAATCGTTTTAATAATCGCCAACTAATCGACTACTAAAATAATCGTTAGTTGCAGCCCTACACCCCGATGGTCCTTGTGCGGATTGCCCGTCAGATTGAAACGAAAGAAATGTAACTTGCACAATGCAACATGATGCTCCACAGCCTTTAACGCAGCGATTTCCAGGCATGTCGGCTTTCGGCGGCGCCCACCGTGCACGCGCAGGAACGTAAACAACTGTTTATCAGTGATTGGCCTGCCTCCTGACATGCTCGAATCAATAACACAGAACAGAATGCAAAGAAATTGAAGTGTATACTGAATGACTTTGACCACCCGCTGTTCTCCATCTTTGAGAACCTGAGAAGCTCTCGGAGCAACTGATTTCTTGTTCTTGTGTCCTCCACTGAGAGGTTCAGGAGATCTTTCGTCCCCACGGTGATCAGACTTTACAATGGTCGTTGTGTTCGATAGATGCCTCTCTGGATATGCTGGACATTTGTGTTCTTTGTGACAAACTGTTCTGTTGCTGTGTTGTGTTGTTGGTGGTGCTGTGTTGAACTGTCTGTTGTTTTTACGCGATGGCAATGAAATTTCCCCATTAGGGATGAATAAAGTAACTCCATGTGTATCCATGCCACTCATACTTTTTTTAAAAGCTCTCTTGGTCCCCTCCCGCTTTTTCTGACAGAATTAGTGAAACAGACGGTGGAGAAGTAGGTGAAGTGGGATGTGAAGTTGTGAACCTACGCATGGCATTTTGTGCATAGCATTATGACAACACACACTCTGCCCTCAGGTGGACGACATACGACACGCCATCGCCATTGATTATGACCCCGTGGAAGGTCACGTCTACTGGACTGACGACGAGGTTAAGTCCATCCGGCGCTCGCGCATCGATGGCAGTGGTGCCACCACGCTGGTCAACACCGAGCTCAACCACCCCGATGGCATCGCTGTGGACTGGGTGGCCCGCAACTTGTACTGGACCGACACTGGCACCGACCGCATCGAGGTACAGTATGGACCCTGCCGCAGAAGTTCAATATCAATACTCAATCAATCAATATAATGACATTTTTAGTTTTTCAGCAGAAATGACAACAAACCTATATATATAGCCTGGCGAGCCAGAACCAACGAATCGTCCATGCATCGTACGCGACTAGATGGTCCGGTGGGTCTGGACCAACCGGGCAAACAATTAGATAGTCGCCCAAATTCGGGCAAGCCAATCAGCACATTTTTAGAATAAAGCCATGGGCCTTCATGCCACTTGTCACGCCTACTGCGCTGTAATTTGATAACTCCATTTGATTGGCACTTTTTTCATGATCGTTCCAGTCGAGTGCGATGATCGCTCTCGACGGGTGCGATGCGTGGATGATTAATTTGTTCTGGCTTGCCAGGCTAAGTGTGAAATGTATTCAGATTGCAGTCACCGTGACTTTCTCAAACTAGTGTCTTTATTCAAGACTTACATTTTGTCACACTATATGTTAACTACATGTAATAACTAGATCAATTTGTCCGTACATACACTTGAACACTTTTGCAAGATAGAAAAAAAAAACACAAAATGATGATGCAATGTATGGCGGCCGTCCTGTTGCTATAAAGATAATGTGAGCACAAAAAACAACAAAAAAAGAAGATAAATACCTTACTGTAAAGTGCTGAAATAAACACTTATTATTTTGATCATTGATTCAACATTTCATCGATCCATCTGTTTATTTTCCCCTTTAAAATCACAATCAATATTAGCCCTGTTTTTAATACTGCAAAAAAAAAGATGTTTTCAGTATTGCCACTTATTGCAGATTACATACTAACATTTCTATTTTAGTATTGGTAGGGACAAGCTTACTCATTGTTGCTAGATTATGAACGCTTTCTGCTTATAGTCATTGTATTGTCTGTGTTCAGTATCCAAGAGAATGTGTGGGGCCATGATGCTGGTAAAGAACGTGTTTGAGCGGAGAAGGGAGCGATTAATCGATTATAAAATTATTTGGCAACTAATTCAGTTATCTAATTGAAATTATCTATCAATGATTATCATGTTACGCATGGCGCTTCGCGCCACTACCTGAGTTCTGCAATAGGGGGCTATACTGCCCCGGTAAGGTGCTGGACAGGAAGCTACGAGGAAAAGATAATGCTAACGACTAGCACCTGTAGCTTCTCTGTTTAGGCAGCTGGCTTTCATAGGGAAAGCTTGCTCGCATTATATTGGACCAGACGCTGAGTATCGTGCTATTTTACCATCTAATAGTTAACCATTCTGCCTCTTAAAATCTAGCGGTTATGGTTTCTGCTGACAATGCAGGCGATCTTTTCCACACCTGTCTGTGCGTGCGTTGTTTATCAACATAGCAACCGCAATTTACAACTCAACTATTCTGTAGACTCATCTCCAATCCCCATTGTTTAGAGTTTGGAGATGGGCCGGTTGATTAATGATTAAGCACATCGATGAGTTAGCGAACGTCCCGAGTTGCTATATATTCGTACAAGTTAATTCCAACGTGTATATGAGATCAGCTGAGCTGGCCTGATTGAATCGAGTTATATATGCAGTCTGTTTGTGTTGATCTAAATGATTATTACCGTGAGCTTCCATTCCTGCTCACATAATTCGGCCAGTACACAGTAAATTTTGCAGTGTTAAATATGCAGTGTCAAAGTTCATTGACTCTTTCAGAGTTATTACAACAACAGAGAGAGTTGAATATTTACTAGTGTTGGTGTTAATTTGCAGAGTTACTAGGCACTGTGTCAATTAGACTCTACAAAGCCCCGCCCAAAGCCCACCCACCTCATCCTCTCCCAAACTCTTCCTCATGCGGCACCCGACCCTTGGCGCGGACCGAGGTTCGGCTCGGACCCCAGGGATTTGGGTTGTGGGTTGCAGCGGCGCTGTCGACTCGCCGTGTCGCAGGCCCTCGTCCCTCAGATCCAGGCGCCTGTCCCTTCACGGACGTGCCGGCGGTGCTGTATAGTGTTAGCCAGTGTTAATTTTTTACTCAATTTCAAGTTAATTTTAAGAGGAGTTAAACACTATGGAAATAGTTAATTTAACACCAAATCTGATAAGGACCAAATACACTCAGACACAGTGTTGAATCTAACTCTTTAAGTGTTGATTTAACACTGCAACATTTACTGTGTAGCTCTGGCGTATTGTGAGAGTTCAAACAACACTCTCCTGGGGCTTAATGCCTACTATTGTACCACCAAGCATACACTTTTAACATGCATCCATACGTTCATACTTCTATATTGCATGTTCAATGGTAGTTTTAATAACTACCATTAGGAATCATAACATATCATCGATTAATCTATTAATCAGTTGCAGCTCTAATACCGAACATTGTCTAATCGTGAGCCTTCAAAGGGTTTTCCCCCCCAACATGTTGTCACCCTGACTGTCTTCTGTCCAAGGTAACCCGGCTCAATGGGACATCCCGCAAGATCATCATTTCTGAAAATCTAGACGAACCCCGGGCCATCGTGGTGGATCCCATGAATGGGTGAGTCTCTGTTTAACTCTTTAGCTGCCACAACCAAGACTCAAAATGGGAGTGGCCACCAACGAGTTATAAAAACATTTTTCGAATAGAAAACACTGCTTGGCTTCCCAATATTTTCTTGAGGCAATGATATTGGATATTGTGATTTTTGTCATACGAAAATGTGAATATTGCCCGAATCTGTTGAAATGTGTGCATGCACAGGTTTGTGTAGCTATCTTTATAAATATATTGAAAAACACAGATGAGAAATACAGAGGTCACTTTCATATCTCTCTCTCTCACACAGCCCGCAATGTGCGCGTACACGTAGCTCTGAGATTTTGGTCTGGAAAAAAAAAAGAATTAACAAATCAAATCTTTGGCTTCAGAGTGAGAGAGAGAAATAGAGAGAGCGTGAGAGAGAGATAGAGAGAGGGAGACTCACCACACTTTTTCATTGTTAACTCTTTCATTGCCAACCATTTGAACACTGACGTCCAGTAATGTCCAGAAATGATATCTGAACACAACAGCTCATAATGTAAAGAACAGGTTCTTTACTTTCTAGGCATTGTATGTATGCAAGTGTGTAATACATGTGTATTTTCTATAAGACGAAGTTTGTGGTGGTCAAAGTATTTTTTTCCAAGTGATTTTTTTTTCATCCTTATTAACAGGCATTAGTGTGAAGGAGGGGGTGGGGGGGCAGAGAGCAGGGAAGTAGACCTGCAGCATAGTTATGTTGGAGATGGGAACCATTCTCACAACAGCTGCATGCGCTGTGAGACTAACCCACAGACACAAGAGTGAATGGGGCTGGATGAAGTTGATGCTGAAAGACTGAATTGATGGTGAGCAGGTAAGGTATTTGAGAATGTTTGTAGTGTATCGAGTGAGAGAAGAGCAGCAGGCGATGTTCAAACTGGACCACAAATGCGGCACTAAAATCTCTCCGTAGGTGGGATTCATTTGACGTGATTGCTCACCCTCTATGCATAGAGACAAGTGAGTCTAAGTGCCTGTGTGCTTCATTCAGGTTCATATACTGGACGGACTGGGGCCGCCACCCGCAGATTGAGCGGGCGAATCTCGACGGAACGGACCGCGTAGTTCTGTTGAACACCTCTTTGGGCTGGCCCAACGGGCTGGCTATCGACCACGCCGCTGGCAAGCTGTACTGGGGAGACGCCAAGACAGACAAGATAGAGGTAAGTGTTCCCTTGTCCTTTATTATGTTATTTTTCCACTGTGTCTCTCAAACACAGAATTCCATGTGTCATTTCAATCGGTGCGGTACAGTAGGGATCGATATGAGTATTGTTTGGATCTGTATGAATAGTGGTTGCGTTTCAAGGTACAGGGAACCCTTTAGTACTCTGTGTTAGGTTAGGTACAAAAAGTTAATGGGTACCTATAAATGGTAACAGCTTCATTGTAATGGAATTTCTGAATGAGAATAGTTTGTGGATAAACACAGACGTGGACAAAATTATCGGATCTTGTGTTATTTTCAATTCACAATATTGTGATAGGGAAATGTGTATATCGCCCAACCCTAGAGGACACTTGGTTGGTTAGAATCTGTGCTTGTGTTTAACAAGGCTTACCTTCTCAGCGCCAGCTGCTTTGTGGTATGCCTGATGTAAGGTCTACCACGATAACTTTACTGACGAAGTCCACTTCACTGGCAGGTGATACTACTTGAATAATTTTTTTCCTCAAAGACATCCAACTCGGGTCGGGATGGAAATGGGGTCCGCGGTCCCAAATACGGTGCCCGACGGCCAGATTGCCCAGGCCGCCGCCGGGGTCTCGTTCGCCTCCCTCCTCCCCCGTGGGTGTTTGGAACGGTGCTGTGTGCGTGTCTGCCTCACCTCTTCCTCTCCCCACTGGTGCACAGGCGCTGGTGGTGGTAGAGGTGGGCGGCAGAGCAGTTTGCGGACTGTACATTGAAGCTCTTCTTCGAGTAATAAAAATTGCAGTTTTAACGTTATAAATTTGATCATTTCATTAATGTATTATTTTCATCTATTTTAACCTTAAACATGGATATTACAGATTGTTGAGGGATTTTCTACTGTTCTAAAATCGTTTTTCTTTTTTTTTATATGCAGAAAATCATATTTTTGACAATTTCGCGGACCGGCCGCGGCGGCAAGCGCACCGACACAGCGGACCTTGCACGCGAGTCCGGTGTCCCTGCGGGGGCCGGCGGGCTCGCCCGTGTCGGCTTACTCGCTCTGCGGCAGAAGCGACTGAGTTTGTTTGCCAGGCGTTTGTAGTGGTTGCAGCAAAATGTTCAAATCTATCCACGCTAATACTGTACTGTAAATTTTCTGTGCTGTGCTATTTCTTGTACCAGCTTTCCGTGTGACGTCACAAATTAATCGATTTCAAAACGAACCGATTTCTGGGAGGACCTCAGTGTGCCCATTGAGGCAAATATTGTAAAGCAGTCACAAAACGACCAGAATACACTTTTGAATGGTCTAATACGAATTCCCATGTCCACTAGAAACACAGAAACCCTTTAAAAACATTATTTCTAACCTCAATTTTAAGGTAACATGTAGCAAAAATCATCATTCCCATTTGGTGAGGCCGTAGTATCTCTTTCTGCTTCACACAGCAAACAGGAGAAAAACAGGACTGTTCAATAGATGGGTTCCCGCGCAAAAGAATGGGGGGAGTCATTTTGTCCCGCCGTTCTGTTGGTTACTTCTGGTGCCTTGCATATGTCAACTTACACATCACCCCCCTTGCTTTGTTCATCATTTTACATAAATATTGATGAAATACTGTCAAAATCTGACTTAAAATTATTCACAGAGTGGTCACATCTTCTTCTGGACCAATAGGCTGTCTATTTCTACTAGTAATTCCAAAAAGAATAGGAAAATGGAACAGGTTGCACTGATTATTAAATCATGCGTTTGTGGGTCACAGATCCGCATGAGAGCATTTGGGTGTGGAATAGCATTTATCTGATGATTTCATTATGCTCATGAGAATAATAATATGTATTGTTATTGTCATTCAGTTCCAGTCCACAGGACTTTAAGTAGGTTGAGAAGTAATAAAGCAAGAGAACAGAAGGAGGTAAATAGGTAAGATTGGAGGCATGCAATTTAGAGAGAGCGTTCTGCTCAGAGGGAGAGAGCGTTCTGCTCAGAGAGAGAGAAAGAGAGTTCTGCTCAGAGAGAGAGAGAGAGAGAGAGCGTTCTGCTCAGAGAGAGAGAGAGAGAGAGTGTGCCGCTCAGAGAGAGAGAGTGTTCTGCTCAGAGAGAGAGAGAGCGTTCTGCTCATGAGAGAGAGCGTTCTGCTCAGAGAGTGTTCTGCTCACAGAGAGAGAGTGTTCTGCTCAGGGAGAGAGAGTGTTCTGCTCCCATTGAGAGAGTGTTCTGCTCAGGGAGAGAGAGTGTTCTGCTCGCAGAGAGTGTTCTGCTCACAGAGAGAGAGTGTTCTGTTCGGAGAGAGGGAGCGTTGTGCTCAAAGAGAGAGTGTTCTGCTCAGAGAGAGTGTTCTGTTCAGAGAGAGATAGTGTTCTGCTCAGAAAAAGAGAGAGAGTGTTCTGCTCAGAGAGAGAGTGTTCTGCTCAGAAAAAGAGAGAGAGTGTTCTGCTCAGAGAGAGTGTGTTCTGCTCTGAGAGAGTGTGTTCTGCTCAGGGTGAGAGAGAGAGAGTGTGTGTTCTGCTCATAGAGAGAGAGAGAGTGTTCTGCTCAGAGAGAGAGAGAGAGAGAGAGAAGGAGAGAGCGTTCTGCTCAGAGAGAGAGTTCTGCTCAGAGAGAGAGTGTTCTGCTCAGAGAGAGAGTGTGTGTTCTGCTTAGAGAGAGAGAGAGAGAGAGAGAGAGAGAGCGTGTTCTGCTCAGAGAGAGAGAGTGTTCTGCTTAGAGAGAGATAGTGTGTTCTGCTCAGAGAGAGAGAGAGAGAGAAAGAGAGATAGAGAGCGTTCTGCTCAGAGGGAGAGTGTTCTGCTCAGAGAGAGATAGTGTGTTCTGCTCAGAGAGAGAGAGAGAGAGAGAGAGAGAGAGAGAGAGAGAGTGTTCTGCTCAGAGAGAGAGAGAGAGAGAGAGAGGGAAAGAAGGAGAGAGAGAGAGCGTTCTGCTCAGAGAGAGAGCGTTCTGCTCAGAGAGAGAGAGAGAGTGTTCTGCTCAGAGAGCAAGAGCGTTCTGCTTTGAGAGAGAGAACGTTCTGCTCAGAGAGAGAGATTGTTCTGCTCAGATAGAGAGAGAGAGAGACACAGAGAGAGTGTTCTGCTTGGAACGCTGCAGCCGTTTGCGAGCTGCT
>OMKY01230713.1:2595-14709 GCA_900302395.1 Bregmaceros cantori | reverse complement strand
TTTTATTTTACAACATTATATTTTGCATTTTTGTCGGTTTACCAAAGTCCTTAGTGAGCAGCCCAGTAAGTTTGGTTGCACTCTTCGCATGTCAAAGTGTGGCATGCTCTACCCCCCCTGGTAGAACATCCAGAATTCCAGTGGTTGGTTGAGTTATTCTTGTGGGTCCTTGGTTCTGATGGCTATCTGATAGCAAAAGCCTGGCGGAAGACGCGTCACAGAGCCTTGATTTTGTTGGCACAGCCCATGATGTGCCCTGCCCGTTGGTCCCATGGCCCTGCATGGCATTGGCCTAGTTTCCACTGTCCATTGGAGAGCAGGGGGAAGTGGGAAAGACTGATGTCACCAGAAAGACGTTTCTCCACCTAGTTGGAGCTGCTATGGTCGTCCATGTTTGTCAATGACCATTAGTCACGATCGGAAATTGTTGCTGAAATGTTACTGATATAGTCACGCCTCCATCATGCTGATTGGCTATAAACGGTGACTTCATCGGATGTCCCCTCCCATCGGCTATAAATTAGTGGTGCTTCCTGAGATGTGTGTGTGTGTGTCCGGCCTTTTCCCTGATTTAGCTCGCAGCATAGCTAGCCGATACCCAGCTAATGTTCAGTATAGCTTAATAATGAACCCTCTAGACATATTTCTGTGTCAAGACTGGTCATTTAATCTACATAGACAGAAATGTAGTTTGATACTCAAGGAGAATGTTTTTATTTTGTTCATCAGGGGAAAGGTCCTTTTTTAAAACTTCATAACAATATGAAGAAATGTTAAACCATCAGGCAAAAGCGACATCAGATACTTTTACATGTCGTCATTGTACAGTCTTATTGTGTATATGTATTTACCTCTCCGGCAGCTTATAGCTGTTTCAATGATTGGGCAGTTTATGAGTAGTAACTTTAACGATTGTGCCTCATTTCTACCAATAACGCAACAATAATTTTATGTTTTGTGTGTCATGTAAAGTTAATTTGGTCATTTTGCAGTTGCCTCTCTTCCCCACCCCCAAGCACCAACTCTCTTTTCTGTCATGTGTGTCATATGTGAAACCATCATCGTACCGTGAAGTGATATTGGTCACGTGTCTCCTGCGTGTGCCCACCCTATCTCAATCACACATGCACACAAGTTTGCCTTGCTCCTGTGGAAAGGTGGTGATGGCATTTTGGCAACAAATATTCCCTGCGGGTGAGGATAACTTGATAATTATGCCTTTCCTCACTAGGTTGTCACGTTATGTCATTAACTGTTAGTCATTGAAAGAGAACATAGCCTCTGTCATTGAGTGACTTGTTTATTTATCATGACAGAAATGTGTGTGAATTACTGAATTTGAATGCCAGTTAGACGGGCTATTATTCGTAAACTATTCTATAGTTGTTTGTCACCAATGCACTAGGACTCAAATTTGTTGTTCGTGGAAATACCCATTGGTGACGGCTGTGCACACTGTGTCATTATGTGTGTGCACTAATACATTTGTATGAGGGTGCGCATGCTTGTCGTAGACGCATGCGGGCGCTCATGTTGTTGTTGTTCCAGGAACTGCAGGCAACCTCCAAGAATGGGATAACGACAAAAGATGATTTGCTTAATTTGGCACCACAAGAGAGTCGGCCTTCTATGCCTTGTCTGTGCTTTTTAAATTTATTTTAATAGCTGCGCCGAGCAGGTTGTTTTCAGTCGTGTTGGTTGGTTTTGTCCGTCAGCACACCGAACAAGTGATTACATTTTGGTGCATTTCGGTAGCCGTCTAATTTGGCTACTGTATGAGCTGCAACAAAAACGCAGCAGTTGCCTCCACTCTACTGTATGGTACTAACACAGCTCCGCTGCTGTAGCGGTTAGCCCTACGCTCTGCCAAGCTGGAGACTCTGGTTCGTGTCCCACCCATCACGAAAATATTCATTTTTTTATGACTGTGAATCCTGCGTACCACCAATGGCGAACAAACGGAACAAGTGATTTTAAATTTTGATGAATTTATTTAGGATAATCGTTCAAAATGAACAGAATCAATGACCAAAGTAAACACTCGTGTTCTTCACACTGCATTAGTGTGAACTTTCTGTAAACAAATTATCCTATTTATAATTTTCTGGTTAGTAAATGTGTTTTTAATAATTATTTAAAAAAGAAAATTCTCAAGATACCTCATTAAAAGTGGCCACTAGCGACAGAGATGAAATAGTCAAACTCATTTCTTAAGTTTTTGAAAAAATCACGGTCGAAGCTGCACAATAAATATAACTTTTGAGATTCAAAGAAACCATTGATATATTTGCCCCCAGTAGAGTGACCCTAAGGTGACTGACGATGTCAGTGCGGTGGCATCCTATCCCACTGTAATATCATCATCTAGCTTCAGATTGCCTAGTAGTTTTGAGTTTCACAACATAATTCCATAAGCTGTAATCCTTCTGAACACATTCTAAACATGGTTGCCAAAGGAAACGACTTGTCAAATGGCTTTTTTATTTTAGTTCACATTTGCCGTCCCACGACAGCCTCAAGTTAATAAATTGTGATGATTCTCACTCCTCTGTATCAACCTGTGGTTAACCCTTGAACCCTGGGCTAAGATCGCATGCCACACTTTAGTGGGTGCTAATATCTTCATTTGCATATTGTAGTGTAAGCAAAAGTCGTTTGCTGGCGCAGCACACGACCATTTGGAGAGACTAGTGAGTGGGGGGGCACTAAGGGGTGGACTAGGACCAGGGAGTGTGGGGGGGACGGACGGACAGTCCTCTGACTGTGTGGGTGGTATGCCCATCTTGAATAGTATTTCTGACCATGCTAGCCATAAAACTGGCTTGTGGACAAGAACTACCGAGAAGTTCTTGTCCACAATTCACGATTGTGAGTGATTTGTGTCAATTTCCTGTCAACATTTTAACAGGGCTCTGCCAGGGATTTACATTTAGAAACTAGGATTTCAGGCCTTAAATATTGAATCGCAAGTCTACCTTTTCTTTTTGGCACGAGCAGTTTTTCATTTTTATTGAGAGATGGTAACAGGATTGAATTACGTTTGCTAGATTGAGACATGTCTGGGAAAAATGTGTGTTTCTACATTTTGCCTGCTGAAATGACAATACGTTGTTGTTGTTAATTATAATTGTTGGCTTTGTGTGTCCACTATCACGTCTTGTACGTTCAAGGGTAGATATGTATGATAATGTATGCTATCATGTATTTGTGAAATAGGTAAAAAGAATTGGCTCGGAAGTTCTTGAAGTAGGTCTAAAATTTAACTTGGTATTTCTGCTGCAAGAAACCTTTGAGCATGGTAAAACTAGGTGGCCAATTCTGGCAGCAATTCCCATTTGGCCAACTAGTGCTGCAACTAACAATTTATTTTAATAGCTATTAATTGAAACAATTAGTCGACTAATGGATTTAGATGTTTATTTTATTCCTTTTTAAAACCATACCCAAACCATAAATATCCACATTAAGCAACATTGAATCAAAATGTAATCTTATCAATTTTGGTTAACTATCAAAACCGCAATACATTTTCAAATCGCCATACCCCTATTGTCCTGTATGCATTGGAGAATACTGCATAAATACTTAATACTTGACTCTTCTCTCTGTGTCCCACTTACACGCACACAGATAGAATCACAAACACATGGGGCTGTTTGACTATGGAATGGTATTTATTTGCATTATCGTGGATTGAATCGGATCGTGACCTTAATGCATCGAAATTGAATCGATCCTGGAAATTCGGATCGATTCCTAGCCCTAATGATTCAATTCCTTGACCCTAATGATTCAATTCCTTGACAATTATTCAATCTGTTGCAGGTTATTCTTAAATTCCACAATCTGTTAGTTGACTAATCATTTCAATCCCATTGATGACTATATTTAGAATTAGACATTAGTAAAGTAAGAATAGGTAATTAGCCTGTTTTGGTGTGCGTGTGAAAGTCATGTTAACTCGTGGTCATGTAGCCTAGCCCAGGGTGAAGCGGCGTGTGAACAGCATATCCCTCAGGCATTGCTATTCCGGCGGGAAAGGGCTCACATCCTGTCCTTTATCTGCTTAAACATATTTTTGGATATGAGGATTTTTGCACTTGCAGCTGATGGCTTTCTTCCAAAGGACAGCATTTTCCTGAATGCTGCTGATAGTGTTCACGGCTGCACAACTTTTCTGTTCTGGAATATTCTATTCTTGTGCATGCACAATTGGAAGGATATAATGTGCCGTTACATCAGTAATGGTAATGCACAACGTAAATGTGTAGATTTATAGGACTTGTGTCAATGCAGTACTAAGCCATACTGCTTATACATGTAGGCTTTATTCAGAGTGCATGTTAAAAGCGCTGTACAGTTAATCTATTAGATTTATTATGTTTCAGAGGGAAACTAATAAAATATAGCATTCTGTGTCTGCGGTTGTGTAGTGCATTGCTGTACTAAAGTGCTAAATAAATCTTAACGGCTGCTTTCGTTTTGCTGGCCTGGTCATAATTCTTATCACTGGAAACGATTGCTATAAAATCTGTATCAATTGCACGGCCAAGTTGTCATTTAAAGTAGGGACTATTGTCGCATTTTGAAGTACAGAAACTATTTTTAGTCAGAAAAGGCTGATTTAAATGTTTTAAAAAGTTGAAATTTGCAGATTTTAATGGAGTTTCACATGTGCTTACTGACGAAGACATTTCTTAAAGGGTAAAGTGCACAATTATTCATGGAAAGTAGATTATTTTTATTATGCTGTTCTGTTTAGATATAAATTGCACAGTATAGTTGGTGCACTGATGTTTGAAGGTCCACATTTATTATTGTGAAAATGTTTTGAACCTGAAGGAATTGGTGATCAGTGATTTCATTGACTGTTATTTGATTAATTGCCAAATAACTAAATGTTTATATCGATATGTGCACACTGCACCAATGAAGAAGAATCTCTTCCTCCTGGTCCATCGTAGGGCCGTAATATACCTGCATAGCTTATGGGATATTCTCAGAACATTATCGCTACTTTCAATTTTAAAGTTACCTTGTTGAACTTATTTTGGTTATGCACTTTCAAATCATGGGTGGTATTTTGGTATTGCACCACATTACTTGGCACCCTCAAAGATGATGGCTAAAGCTGACTTGATTTGATGTTTAATTGAGAAATTAAATCTTATTTTAATAATGCACATGAATGAACAATTTTGTTCTATTCATACATGACTTGGGCAGTATGCCACCATTTTCACTGTTACTGAATTCTGTGTCGGTGTTCTGCGAATCATTGGTCTAAATAAAGGGTTCGTTGGAGCCCACTGCTAGTCTTACTTTTGACAAGTTTTCTTCTCTCTGCAGCCGACATTATATCTACAGTGGAGTTCAACTATTCCGGAGAACTGCTGGCGACAGGGGATAAAGGTGGAAGAGTAGTGATATTTCAACATGAACAAGAGGTATGTTTTCAATGGCTCTCTGTTTGACATAAGTCACGTTTACAAGAAATCTGGTTGAAAGAAATGGCAAGATTAGTTTTTAGATTTCATATTCTAAAACGTTGTTAGAAACTGTGAAAAACTTTGAGCCTTTTGGTGTCCGCGTTGGCCGAGTGGTTATGGACACTGCACATAACGCGACCCCATTCATGTTAATGGCGCTGTGTCTACTGCAGTGTCGCGAATTCGACTACGCTCGTCGACTTGTTTGCAATGTCTACCCCCGATCTCAACCCATCTTCCGAGTAATCCTATCCAATAAAGATGGAAAAAACAGTGCTGACGCCGAAAAAATAACTTTAAAAAAAACTGAGCGTTTTAATCACAATTAAGTTGATTAGCCACAAAGAAGGGATTAGTTTTGAATCGCCACATCCTGTGTTGCTGTACGAACGTGAATAAATTACTAAATGAATAATTAGACACAGCACCACAAACCATATGGATACGGGTCGTATAGTCTGAAAGTCGTTTAGTCATTGTGGCACTATGAGTTAAGCCTAAACCTATCCCCGACCCTAAACCTAAGTGGCTCCGCAGAGGACACGGGCTCGGAGAGTTTTTCAGTTCCTTGAAGACTGAAAAATGTCAACTCTGGGTGGTGGATCGAAAAAATGTGCAAAATTAATTGCCTCCACTGTGAATATTTTGGAGATTTTTTTTTTTTTAAGGAAAAATATCTAACCGATTAATCGACTATTAAAATACTGGTACTAAAGTGTTGTAGAATTACAAATAAGTACAATAATAATATAGGAAAACAGTTTGGTTGACTGAAATGCCTTTGTGAAGATTGCGTAAATAATTATTAGTTCCTGCCCAGACCGACATTTTACAATCAAGTGCTAACATGGAAATGTTGGCCACTTATTCTCACAGCAACAAAACTGTTGATAATATAACACTGTCATTTACATTTGTCATTGTTTTATCCTGGTGAAATGTTTTTGCATTTTCTTTTTTTGCTTTTAATTCCGACGATGCTTGCATTCTAACTTCTGTCCACTAGAGGGCGGTCTAGGCATATGTTGAAAGATTGCCCTGTCCTCGTGGTTTCAAGTCAATTAATGGTGTGCGTGTGTGTGTTGTTTCTTTCTTGCAGTCGAAAAATCGACCACACCTGCGTGGGGAGTACAATGTCTATAGCACTTTTCAGAGTCACGAGCCAGAGTTTGACTATTTGAAAAGTTTAGAAATTGAAGAGAAGATTAACAAAATAAGATGGCTACCCCAACAAAATGCTGCTCACTTTCTACTCTCAACAAATGGTAAGGAGCCCCTTACTGCCTTCCATTGTGAATTTCATTGCACTTCACTTCAACAGTGCAATATTTCCACATTTAAATAATTAGATACATGTGGATATCTATCTAGAAAGAGGAGAAATGTGTCAATATTGCACTGTTGAAGTGAAGTGCCAAGTGTATTTCTTTCAGATTTGTATATTGCATTGTGCTCTTGAAACATTGATCTATTCAAGGGAGACGCGTATCTTCAAATGTCACACCACATGATTTTAAAATATTCAACATTCTTGTGCAATCTTTTAATTTACTGTTAATGTTGATGTTATTTCTTAACCCGTGTTCATCTGATAAGATGTCTAATACTGGTGGGAATCTGAGAGTTGACAGGGATTCTGTTATATTGATAAGACCATGCGTGAAAGGGTACATTTTGACTTTCATTCTCACTGCCCGTTCACCCTTTGATTATCTAGGGTTGAGTTTAAGGCATACCTACTGATCTTAGATCCGTAGGTATGCCTTGAATCACAATATTTCACAAACGTTCTGTAATTGGTAATTGAAGATATTTCCTAAATAAATTAACATATATTTCCGTAATGAATGATAATAAAAATGTATACTTTTTACTCATTGATAATGCAAATTGTAAATTTAATCCATGTGTACTGAAGCCATTGATGCCATTGATGGTATGTATGTGTCCCGTCGATGTTAATGAGACATTAGTTGTTGGGGGTTTCTTTGGATCCTAAACCATGAACTTTATTTTCCAGATAAAACTATCAAATTGTGGAAGATCAGCGAGCGGGACAAACGGGCAGAGGGGTATAACCTGAAGGACGAAGAGGGACGGCTTCGAGAACCCTTCAGGGTCTCCTCATTACGGGTACACCAACGCTCTTCACACATACATTTAGATATCCTGTTATGTTGCCACACGCGAGTCGAAGTCAGGCATGACAGAATGTGGCTTATGTATTTGGTTATCATTAATGGTATCGTTCAACACTTTGAGATTCTGTGTTTAGATTACTCTGGTGTGTGGCAGTTTTATGACCAAAAACATTCTCCACCATGTATCAACATAATGAATTAAGTGGTGATAATGTTCGTCTATTTGGGGTTTTCATTCTGTGATGCTCATGAAGGTTTTTGGATATTATGGATTGGAAGGATGAGATTAAGGAAATTGACCGAAAGAAATGTAAATTGAAATATTGATCAAAAGTTTAGTCCTGTGTGAAATGTCACTGTGGTGGCTAAACCACACTAAACGTCTTCATGTAACATACACACATTCAACCTTCATTACACCTATTTCTCACAGCATTTTGTGAGTTTTTAAATAATTTCCTTACCGTTTTCTTACAGGTACCGGTTCTGTTGCCAATGGACCTCATGGTGGAGGCCAGCCCGCGCCGGATCTTTGCCAATGCGCACACCTATCACATTAATTCCATTTCTGTAAATAGTGACCATGAAACGTACCTCTCGGCAGACGACCTCAGAATAAACCTATGGCACTTGGAAATCACAGACCGAAGTTTCAGTATCCTTTACCAACCACAGCAGTGACCCAAGTCTCCTCCGTTTTGTGTGTGTTCTATAACGGGGTTCCTGGTCTTAAGCCTAGAAAGCATTTAATTCATGAATTTGAAAAGTGGGCCTCGCATTTTGTGTAGGGTGTTGAGCACTCTGTACTGTACTGTGATACAATTACAATTGTGTGAAAATATGGTTACACTATTCATCATCCTTTACAGATTTATATTTTCTGAGAAACGAGTAGCAAAACTTTTAGATGTTTCTTTGTCTGTGAATTCTGGTGAACTGTGATAGGTCTTGAATTTTACTTGACAAAACAAGTAGACACTCTGCATATAGCTGCAAGAGAATGCCAACTTGAACAACTTTCCTGTGAATGATCAGTTGTTAAATTGGTTACCCACTAATTTCATAATTGATTAATTGGCAGTGTTTAATCGCTTCATTGTTGGTCAATCATCAGTATAGGCAGTAGGCATGACAAGTGGCATGGAGGCACACATCTCGATCCGCACAAGGCCCGCCTTAACGGGGCACTGATTGGACTGCCCGGATTTGGACGATGATCTTGATTTGTCTGCCTGGCTGGTCCAGACCCACCGGACCGTCTCGTCGCATGCCATGCGTGGGCGATTTCATTGGTTCTGGCTTTCCAGGCTATTACTTTACTAAGCTGGGAAAGTGGAAGTGAACTGGAATGTCTGGTGATATATTGGCTGTGTCTGAAATCGTTCCCTATCCCCTACTCCCCATATAGTGCACTCACTGATAGTACACTCAACAGCAACGGCCAAGATTTCAGACACTAGAGTCGGCACCGTCAAAATTATTTTAAAATATATTTATAAAAAATATAATTATAAAATTCAACAATCATCACAAAAAGTCAGAAGTAATAACTATTAGTTTAGGTTATTTTTAACGCATCTCACAATGCATTATGGGCTATATTGTTCTGTCTAGGGTACATCGATGCTCACTACTATTTTGTGCATTGTGGGATACTTTCAATCCACTATATAGGGGTACATGGAGAATTCCAACACCCCTACAAAATGGCGTGCGCCCCGTATAGTGCACTATATGGGGGACACGGAGCGATTTGTCATTCCTATTGTCTTGTGCTGCCTTGTTGGTCTCCTTAACGCGGCCCCTCCCAGATATTGTAGACATCAAGCCAGCCAACATGGAGGAGCTGACGGAGGTGATCACGGCGGCAGAGTGCCATCCACACCAGTGCAATGTGTTTGTGTACAGCAGTAGCAAAGGCACCATACGTCTCTGTGACATGCGGGCCGCCGCGCTCTGCGACCGCCACTCAAAGTGTAAGTACGGTTAGCCTTCGTGCGTACCGTAGCAATGGATGTTTTGCGCCCTGAGCAGAATGTGGCTATTTATAACTTTGCCAGAATTTGTTTTATCACCGAATTGCCCTATTTCTATTTTTACAATCTGCTATTCTTTTTTTTTTTTTTTTTTTTTTTCACCGCGCCTTTGAGGCATATGCGTGCTTTCCAGCGCGCTGCCTAACTGACTGAGCTACTGGGCAGCACACAATCTGCTATGCTGTTTATAGCAGTTTGTTACTGAAAATGGGCTCACTTGCTGGACAAAATTTGCAAGGACTGAGTTGACTTTCATTGTCAACAAAATCACTCCATAGCTGTTGCTAAACCGATTTTATAAACTAATGGGACTAACCTAAAAACTACTAAGCGTTACTTTGGCCAATGTTTTGCAGACAAGGTTACGAAATACGGCTTTTGGCTGTTATTGCACTCTAGACATTGAGTTAATTCGGGAGCAAAATATTTCCAGTTATATTGATTGACGTCTATGGCCTAGAAAACGGCACATGTTTTTGGAGGATTGAAAAATCCCCCTTCCACCCTGATCAATGACATCTAACGGAGACTACATCAATAATGGTGTAAAACGGAAAGGGGTGTCCATTCACTTTGGCAGCACTGTTCCAAGAATGGAATCATGCGTGAATGCCTCATAGTCCACGGATTAAAGATCAAAGTGTGCTCTCGCTTCTACTGGCTTTAGTGTATTGATGTCCAACAGTCCAGACAGAATCAGCTCCCCTCTCACATCACTGGTGACTCACTGTGGATAATGCAACATCTTAATCGTATGTTTATTTGAACATGTTAAACAAATTGAGAAGGCAATGCCGATAATAACACGGGGTTACTTAGGCAAACAAACTGAGTGATGATCAGAATTTTTTTAAAATAAATTAATTAACCATGGTAAATCGCTAAGCATTGCTCACTATTCAAGAAATGTGCAAAAGGAGTAGGATGGAGTCAGGACTTATATTTCCTACCCCCTACCGTATTGTAATGAAAGTTATTTTTTTCCAGTCCATTCAGGCTGTTTTTTTCCAAGCTTTATTTATTAGGGTTAGTGGAAACTGGTGAAGATGGGGGGTAGACATGCGGGAAATACGTCGGTGGAGGGATTCGAACCACCGACTCACCGCGCCATTAAGGCATGTGTGTGCTTTCCAGTGCACTGCCTAACCGACAGAGCTACTGGGCAGCACATCGTAATGAAAGTTAATGGCTTCAAGTAATTTAGCTTTACACCTTACTATGGGCTGTCGTTTTTGTTTTTTCCCAATGCAGCGGACAGCACCAACTTAGATGCACATAAGTGTGCAATTGCTTTGATATTTAAACATACTCTCAACTGACTAGTTTTTCCTTCTCACTCCAGTCTTCGAGGAGCCAGAAGACCCCAGCAGCCGCTCGTTTTTTTCCGAGATCATCTCATCGATTTCGGACGTCAAATTCAGCCACAGCGGGCGGTACATGATGACACGGGACTACCTCTCCGTCAAAGTGTGGGACCTGAACATGGAGAACCGGCCTGTAGAAACGTATCAGGTGGGTCTCGCCCTGCACACCTTAACTGCTGTAATAAGAATGAAATTTGTCATCACACAAGCGCTAGAAGACTAGGGCTTTCTTGGTATGAATTAGGACTGATTGTACAGAGCCATGTAACAGATTGCCAAAATCCACTGTGGTGGTGGTATATCAATACCACTGGTGGTACGCTTACCTCTGTTTGTGAACCACTGATTTGGTGACCATGTGTTTAGTGAGGGTTTTTAAAAAAATCTTTCTTCCTAAAATGGCGTTTCAGGTTCACGAGTACCTTCGTAGTAAGCTGTGCTCCTTGTACGAGAACGACTGCATCTTCGACAAGTTTGAGTGCTGCTGGAACGGCAGTGACAGGTATGTTGACAGGTAGTTAAATAACCTGGTTGAACTACGGGAGACGTAAACAAAACCATTTTTTACTGGATCTGTGTGTGTGGATATATTAGAGTAATCTGGTTAATTCACAGTGTTTATATTAGCGCTGCAAACGATTCATGGATGCTGATCAATTATTGAACAATCTGCCATGATGGATAGTCTGTCCTCCGCTCAAACGATACAATGAAGTTAATAATCAGGCTTGGTGATAAAGATGATAAGCGAACAGAATAATCATTTTCATAGTTGCTTATCTGATTGATCGATGAAGATAATTTAGTTGCCGCCCCACTTTGCATCAAGTGGGCCGGTCTGACCTCTGCACATTTTATTTCAGTAATATGATTCTCCAACTTGTTCTGGACATTTCTTTCTGATCTTTTTCATTCATGAACAATTATCCCTTTTTTTTATTCAGTCACGTTTTTACGTTAATTTCTGGTAAGGATTGTGGCACTATCCAAAAAATGGAATGTAGGCACTCTGGACTAAATCTGAAAAAATAAATAAATAAATATTATTTATTTTTATATATATATATATATATATCTGCCCAAA
>OMKY01230710.1:17566-48218 GCA_900302395.1 Bregmaceros cantori | reverse complement strand
TAATTAGAAGCATAATATTGGCCTTAACATAAATATTATTATTATTTATTATAACATCCTAAAACCTAATTAATACTTGGTCATTTTAGTTTATCAAAATTCCTTTTGATTTCTTTTTGAGCACACCGGCTCCTTCCACCATTCACATCAGACATATGCGGCGTGCGTGTGAGCTTGCATGCATGGAATTGCTTTTGCACATTGCACCTATAATATGCCTTTATTGTTATTGGCAAGCGTGATATAAAAGAAATCAATGCACAGTGAAAAACACCAGCTCTTCTGCAGACTAGAAGCAACACTATAAACTTGAGTGAACACATATTCACAGACTTTATACAGCATGTGTGTAAAAATATAGATATGCAGTTATTAGTGGCAACAAGTATTTTTACTAAGTACAGGCTGCCTTGCGACACAGATGGCGATGCATTTATTTATTCATTTGTACAAAAAGGGGTGACTGGTTTTCTGTTTCTGCACTTTTTAGATGAAATCCCTCCTTGTTGCATATTGAAAGAAGGGTTTCTACCCATGGGTTTTTCACCGATCCAGCCGTTATGTGCCAAGTGTCAAGCATGGAGGGGTTGGTTAATGTTTTTTTGTGTTCGGTATGACTCAACCAGGATTCAAACCCTGGTCCCTTAATCCATAGGCACACACACCACGTATCTTTGTTGCACATTTTTCAGGGCAAGCGCCATTTTGTCATTTTATTGACAGCGTTATCGTGATAGGGAGATGAGAGAGAGGAGACTAGCGGACATGCATGAATATATGGGAGCGTGAACGTGAGGGGAAGCGATCTCACAGGGCTGCATGTGGGTGGTCTCAAGCATCAGGTTAGAGTACGTGCGAGTCTGCCTATGGGTGACACAAAAAGACATTTGGAACTACGCATTTTCACAGAAATCAGAGAACCTCTACTTTAAATTATATGCTGTTATATTGCATGTTTAAATATAACTTCTTCAGAATATTTGGTGGACCTTCAAACAGCAGTGCAAATTTCTTCGCGTAATGGCGTAAGAGTCATTCTAAAAAGGGGAAAGCCACTTCTTGACAAAGAGTGTAGCATCTCTCTTCAGGAAGATGACATGGAAAGTTGAGGTCTCACCCGTTATCATTCAAAAAGAAAAGAACAATATATTACAAAGAAAAATACAATACACATTAATGAAGACATCCTTTTGAAAATATAACATTTTGTTGGCTACAACTCTTTAACTCGACTCAAGCTATTCCGAGATCTGTGTTGAACGGTAAGTAACTAAAGAATGGACCATGGAACATATCTCCAATTGAAGTAGAAATCTGTGTCTTTTATTCTTGTACCATGTATGAAATTGAGGTGAAGACCTGCAATGATTACTTTATGAGCTAAAAAAACAAAACAATGCATCATCGTCCTTTTGTACGTTACTTTTTAACTTTTCCAGTGGTGCCATCTCCCACAGACGTCCTATGATAGAAAGGAAGATAGATCTGGATTTACAGTATATAGTGCTTTTCTACCACATAGGGGTCTTCAAAGTGCTTTACAATGAGCTCTCAATCACACTTTCACACACACACACACTTGCATGGCAGCGGCCATGCAAGGCGTTCACCCCGACCCTTTGGGAGCAATTTGGGGTTCAGACATTTTGGTACGGAGACTGTCACAGCTGGGATTCGAACCACCAAGGGTCTTCCACCTTCCGGTCATTGGAAGGGTTGCTCTACCAACTACACAGACGTCAAGAGACATTTTTTCAAGAAAGTATTGATCATCTTCTTTAGATTACAAGTTATGGTCTTCAGATATAATCTTCAGATATAATTTATTTTTATAGTTAAAGGTCACGCAGACAATGTTATTCGGCGGTTGCAACAGCGTATCGTAGTAGTGTTTTTGTTGAGTTAGAGACCGGTGAGGAACGATGGAAAAGCAATAAAGCCCTGTGGTTTATATTTCAAATAAATAATGATACATGCGGCAAGAACGCTATAGTGCTACAGAACAAGGTCTTCTTTACAGATCGTTTATAGAGAGAAAGTTATACTAGATTCATTTGTACATACTCAAATTCAACTATTGGCACAGGAGAAGCTGGTTCCATTCCAGCCAAGTTCAATATTTATACACACACACACACACACACACATTTTTTAAAGCTATACAAGACATACTCTATATAGAACTGTATGCACATATCGTCAAACCTGCAAACACCAATTATTTTCTCGGCTAGCATTGGTCCCAGTCAATAGGAGTCATTGATATACGTAATATGTAATAAAAACTCATAATATATTGTTAAGAATTGATTACACAGTAAGAGGTACATTCTAGCTTCTATTGTTTGATTGCTGTTTTTTGGTCTACATTATCATTGTTATTATCATGTGTCCTATTTCTGCATAAGTGCATCAAAGAAAGTTCACCTAGGGGATGAAGCTCAATCTACCAGGATGGACGAAAGCTTAAAGCAAGGGCGTTGAACTTGCGGCCTAATTGCAGCTCAAAGGACAACATTTTGTGGCCCCCACTTTAATATGACAGAGTTTGGTATTGCAACTATGATATCCTGGTTTCCTACTGTGCACCCGCTATGCTGAGGGTCTCAACTGCTTCATTGTCACAATGTGGCCCAGAAGTATGAGAGGAAGCAACTGCCAGCTCTTTGGTAGTAAGAAGTAGGTAAAAGAGGTCATGTTCAGAAGAACTGTTCATGGTCTTGCATCTATTCTTAAAGAAAAATCCATTGGATTTGTTGAGAGGTTTGGACTTATTCAGCAGTTTTTTGGGGGGAATACAATGCGGTCCAGCCCCACAACATATACTCCCTTCAGCAGCCCCCTCGTAGTTTGAGAGCCCAGGGTTAAAGCTTACAGCTGAGAATGAAACGGACGTCAGTGGAAGTGTCCCATGGCCTCAGCTGCTTTTGTGCGGACGGCGGGTTCGGGATCTTGTAGCAGCATGACCAGACCTGTAGGACAGGAGTAGAGTTTTTTTTTTGGGGTGCAAGCACCATTCTCCACTTTCTTGACAGGGGTTGGGTGAAGGGGGACGAGAGAGTGGGGAAGCTGACTTGCAGCATACTTATGTCGGTCAGCGGAAGCAATCTCACAACAGCTGCGTGCGGACCACCGAAAATCTGAATTGATTATAAAATGAATCGCTAAGGAACTGAATCATTCATATAGATTTGTGCGGACACTGCCCAGAATTGGTCCACACAAATTTGATGTACTTATAAAATATAATAATCGATGAAGTATGGAATAAAATGGACATAATTAAAAATATTAATAGTATGAAGTAAATTATTAAAAATAAAAAGGTATACTTGTAAACTCTCAAATGCTCACCTTTCAACCATGTCTGTATCTGTATCCAGGTTGAGAACATATTCACACGAGTGTACAAGAGGGCAATCATAAACTAAACAAAAATGTACTATATGTCATTTGGTGGCGTTTTCTGGTTTTAGCTATACATGAAGAGTTCAGATGCAAAAAGCCCCAAACACCATTTTTGGTGAAAACTGAGTTATTTATATTGTGTGAATCTTGTCTAAATCTAAAATATGTAAATGAAATGTGTTGTGGAAGAAAAAAAACAAGTAAAATCCACTCCCCGCAGTGTCTAAAATATCTCTTCTCATCTGCTTAAATACAAAGGCCTGATAAGGCCTTTTTCTCAAAAAGTGGTCAAGTGAAGTTAGGGGGGTTTTGCACCTGAACTCTTCACATGTAAATGGGTTAAACAGAACTGGACAGGAAAGAGATGCACAGTCTGCTACAAGCAGAGATAGTGAAATATGAGGATGAACACACATGCAGCATAAACCGACCTTTGGTGACCGAACCCATGTTGATATGGTGAAACAGATCTTCAGTTAGATTACCCAGGAGAAAGCCTGCACACACACACACAAACACACACACACACACACTCATTAGTGATTAGTAATAGTACAGTCATAGCCAGAGATAACCAGAGATCGATTGACTATAGGTACCATCCATAGACTGTATAGAAAGTAGATGCAGCGTGCGTGACGTCATCCAATTGCCGTGAACAGCGGGACTTTTGAAGAAGCCGGAAGTCGTAATATTGGGGTTATGGGCTCTGCCATGTTGAGAAAGTAACCGTATGGCGAGACGGTCCAGGGAGGTTTGAGGACACGCTGTTTCCAAATATGGAGCTGAGGGCGTGTCTTATCCAGAAGTCAGCGCTACAGTAATAATCTGATAAAATAATAACACTGGTACTGTGATTTGTGTATATGTGTACATATTTTCAAAGCCCATATTTTTACCCTATATTAGAAGTGCATGTGTAGAGAACTATGCCTAATGATGTCACGTATCGCGCCAAATAACTTCCATACGATGAGGCTAGCAGAGAAACAGAAAAGAGATAATGCGCCTAGAGTATGTTCATACCTATGAACATGGCTGCTCCGGCGCGGACCTCAGGCCAGTTGCTTTTGAAGAACTGCAGAACGGAAATGTGGTAGAAATTCAGCATGCCTGGGAAGTCCTGGATCTGGAGCATCAAAAACATCATTTTAATTATTCATTTAATCACAATGTTTATAAAGTTATTCACATTACTGTAGCACACACGCACAATCTCTGGAGGTGAAGGAACCAGTCATATTTCTTTTGCAAGAAACATGAACAAACCATGAACATTCCAATACATTTATTTCAAAGCCATTTCAATCCAGCAATTGCAGCGTACAGTTATAGTGCGACAGCTGTACAATAAATATATGAACCAAATTCAGAACGGCAATTTTGAGGTGCAGGTGCAAGCATTGAAGGTGGCTCATGGCCAACTGTGTGGTGGTGCTCAGTGGTACACTACTGTGTACCATGAAATAGCTTTAATTTTGTCTTGGAAAAAAAAAACACTTTGCACATCATTTAGGGCTTAGATGATTACTTTATTAATAGCGAGTACTAGACTACAAAAAAATGTTTATATTGATTGCAATTCTCTTGTTTTGATTAATCGTTCCAACGGCGTTGGGATACTAGCTATAACTAACTTTGAGATTCTAACCAATCACATTTTTCTTTTTAAAAGTGCAGCTTCAACCGTGAATGTTGTCTCAAGCGCTAGTTGCGAAGCAAAGTCATATTGTGGTTCTGCTGCAGACTAGTGCCTGCAAGTTTTTGAATTATGCAAACAATTTAAACATTATTTTTAGATTATAAAGAAAATATAACTACGATCAATAATTTACAGAAATATTTCACTAAGATGTAAAGTGTGGAAAAGAACACCAGTATTTATTGTCTTGTTTTAGTGTTTGTGTTTACGCATAAACAATTTGTATACGGATGTGATTAGACCGCCCTCTAGTGGAAAACTGACAAATTACACGTATGAGAGTATCACATAAACAAAATAAACATTTTAAAATAGTGTATGCGTGAACATTTATTTGACTTTCTTTTTTTAATGTATTTTCCGGCCCATTCGGAACAACTGCTTTGCTTTGCTTTTATTTGCACTCATTTTACTTCCTTCATTAAAATCATTACAATTTGGAATCCTATTTTCAGGCACGATTGACAGCACTAGCACAAACCATGACAATCTGATGTGTGCGATCTTTCGTGAATGAAGCTAGAGTCTCACCAAGTACTTGGTGAGGTCATTGATGAACTCTCCGTAGTGCAGACTCTTGTCCTCGTGTAGATGGTTCTGGAACATCACGCTGATCTGTTCAGAGCCCACCACCGGCGCACACACACGCATCGCGCTCTTACATGCCTAGACACAGACACACACACACACCTCATCATAACAGGACTACCGAACATAGTATCTTTTGACCTCATGACAACTTCAACCTATGAAGGCATCATGCTTGGAGCAGGCTTACTTTCTTCAGAAGATCTTTATTGTAGAACTCTACAATAAAAACTCTACTGTTAGCATATGTGACTAAACAGTATGCAAGGATAAGAACACCTCAGAGGGTAACCAGACGTTACCATTCTTTCAGCAGATGATGAAAGTTTACCTTGACCACCTGGGGGTTGGGGTCTACCAGGTGCAGCAGCAAGCTAACCAGCACGTTGTGGATCTGGTCTTTGAACACGGCTTCCCCGCTCCCAAACCGGGACAGGATGCCCAGCAGACGAATGGACGCACAGCGGATCTCGTCATTGTCCTGTCAAGACACGGCCACGATCACAGGCTCAATTCACTGAAGCATCAACATCACCCCAACTATCTCAAAATAGGAATGGAGCTCTGATGGTGGATTTAGGATGCAGCCTGAAGGACAGTTTCTTCCCACGAGCGGGGTTGCTGCTGAACGGATCCTGCTGATCCTGTACCCGTGTGAGAGAAGTCACATTTGCCGCTCGTCTGTTCATAATTGAAGTGTCTGTCCACAGGATTTTTTTTCGATGTATTTTTTCATATTTTATTGGCAGCTTTAGTGTGAAAGAGGGATGAGAGAGCAGCGACTGTGTTGAGGAGCTGGCCCATGGTCTGTTCTTCTCCCTATTTGTTTTTTGTCCCTCACAATAACCTTTCCCCTGCCAAAATTAATGCATAGTCCTTTGTTAAAATAGTTTTACAATTATATTAAATTGGCTTTAGTTTAATTGTTCAAGTCAACAAAATATGTACACAACTTCTCTCTAGTCCTCTATTAAAAGGAGTTCTGTTATTAACAAATCCAACACTGTCCGCGGTCGGTGGCTTAGAACAGGTCCAGCTTGGTGGAGGGCATGTGCCACTAAGTTTGGGGCAATCGGGATGGCAGATAGCAAAATCTTACTACATGCTACAAATAAAAATTGTTTCTGGAAAGTGCCTTGAGGAAACCTCCTATTCCATTTGTTGCTACACAAAATTCTAGAGTCAACTGTGTAACGCACACTCTCCAGGAAAGGCTTGATCTTCATGAAGATGTAGACAACCAGCAGGTGGACGTTCTTCTGGTCCAGATGCATGAGGACCTTGGAGAGACCAGACATCGCCTCCAGAGTGATCAGCTTCCCTGGAGAAGCAATCCATAGACTTAAATTCGAGTCAAGACTTGACCAACTGACCTTAACCATAACACTGAATCGAGGCCTCTGGAAAGCAATGACCCATGTTGGTGCACCTTCTGCTACAAATGGAGATGTATCCAAGAATGTGATGAATTCATCTCGCTGCACTTGTTTGTAAATGTAAATGTAGTTTATTTATAGAGGGCTTTCCACAATCCGAAGGTGAACCAAAGTGCTTTACATAAAAAGGAAACAATAAAAGAAAAGCATGTAAACAATCACAGTGTGCAAGCGATAATAAAAACAAAAACAGTGTAGCAGTAGAAAAATAAGGATAAATGAATAAGAGTGACAGTCCCCATTTTACAGGATAATGAAAGCCATTTTAAATAAATACGTTTTCAGCTAGTATTTTGAATGTGCTAGGTCAGGGATGAGCCTCATGTCACTGGGGAGTTTATTCCAGAGTCTTGGCCCTGCCACTGCAAAGGCCCGGTCTCCGCATTGCTTGAATTTGGACCTCGGCCCTTCCAGCTGAAGCTGGTGAGTCGACCTCAGCGCCCTATCTGTGTCCCGAATGGTCAGGGACTCAGACAGCTAGGCAAGGGCGAGGCCATTGAGACATTTAAACACAGAAAAAGTTTTAAATGAATTCTAAAATGAACTGGAAGCCAATGTAGTGCTCGTAGGACTGTAGTTTGTGATCTAGAAGTCACCTGGGTCGTCTTTCTCCTCCATCCCTGAACTCATTGCAGCCAGCAGCTCCTTGGCATATTTATTGACCTGCAGAAATACAAATAACAGACATCAGGTCACAGGAACCAACAAATAGAGGTTTGGACCTTATGGAGATGGTGCTATTTTTCTGTCCACCAAAAACCTCACCTTGCGTGTAAAAACGAGGTTATAATCTAGAAGAATAGGCTCCTCAGTGCTAACACTAAAATTGAAAGGTTAGTGTGCAAGTGGCAATAAGTGGAGGTAGTGAGACAAAAGGTTTGCAAGATTAAAGACACATACAGGGAATAATCTTTGATTTTGAAGGAAAAATGAACAGATGAATCATCAGTAAAGATGGCCGATTAATAAATAATGGATTAAATAATCGTTTGTTTCAGCCGGAGGAAGCATTAACTACAGACGTGTGTCTGCATGACGCAGGTCTAACGGTGAACGCACCTTCTCAGGGGAGCCGGTGGCGATGTTGCCGAGGCCCCTGACGGCGAGCATGCGCACGGTGCAGCAAGGGTCAGAGATCCTCTCCATCATATTGTTCATCAAGACGTCCATCAACATCAGCTCCGTCACTACGTGGTGGTTCAGGAGCTGCACACAGACACATCTCGGTAAAGGTCCACCCGGCATGTGTAATGGGTGTAAAATGACGCCAGGGGGAGCTGAGGGATAAACGTCACACACAACGCATGATAGAGTACCGACCAAGGAAGGTGAGAGTTCCCAGAATGCAATGAGAGAAACAGGGTCTGGGAGCGAATAGACGCCCTCACCTAAGGAGTTACTTCATACAGGGGACTATATAAGGCAGTCGATTGGCTACGGTAATTGGCTGTGCAGCCCATTACTGTCGGTAAAATCACTGTGTATCGAGAAATTTGATCATGACCATTTGACATCCTTTACACATGGCCTCAACAGCCTTCTAAAACTCAAGGGTCATATAAAGCCCCCAAATTGTTCTAACAAAAACCCTGGATTATTAGAAGGTAAAAGAAGCAAAGGGCGACAAACTAAACGATGATGCAACAACATTTACAAATGGTCAGGCCTCGACGTACTCGATCCAAACCATAACAACACTGGATCGACACCTTGGGGAAGCAATGGCTCGCGTTGGTGCACGTTCTGCTACCAGCAGAGATGGTGAAATATGATGAATGTGTGCGTCTGTAACCTCAGAGAAGAAGGCTGTAACAGTGATGCGCTGACACTCGTAGATGTTGTTGAGTGTGGGGCAGAGACACTCCACGATGCTGGGGAGCCGGGGCCCTGCATGCCTAGCCATGGCCCTACACGTCAAACGAGAGGATCAATCAGAAAGAATCAAAATGTATTTCATAGCATTTCATTTAGTCTTTACCTTGTTAAAAATAACCATGGATTAAACCTATAAAACATCATTTATTGTCATACTTGGAATATTTTATTTAACATTAACAATCAGAATCATAATATAGTTTATTGCCATTGTCACTGATGCAAGTTCACAGACAAGGATTTGTTTTGGCAAACAGTGCCAGTGCAAGAGTATTTAGAAGAACAAAGAAACAAGAAATATAAAGTCCAATAATGTCATACAGATATTAAATACAGTATGGCAGCAACATTGTTAAGAGCAGGTCAATCAGACCAAAAAGGGACTATTTACAGGGGCAATGGTGGGGAGGTGAGGGAAAGAGGGGCAAGGGGGGGTGGGAGTGTATGGTGAGTGCTAGTGCTAGTGAGAGCTGAGTATGGGGGTGGTCCCCCTGCTCTACCTAGCTAGCAGTGTGGTAACACGCTAGCAGTGTTGTACCTGGCTAACAGGGTGATTCCAGAAATGTGAGTGTTGGGTTCCTTCATGGCCTCCCAGGCATTATCCTCGTCCAGCCGCTTGGCCACGCCATCCAGCTGGGCCTGAGCGAGTAGGATACGCAGCGCTTCTACCGCCGCTCTGGAGGACAAAACGAGGTGTGAGCGCACATAGGATGGAAGTTGGGCCAAACACATTGTCAAATTGTGCCGTAACTACCAGCAGTCACCATCTGAAAAATCAATATAGAAGAGTAGGCTCTTCCATGTGAATACTAGAAGGGAAATGGTAGTGCCCAATCTGCAATAGGCGGGGATAGTGAGACATCAAAACATTTTCAATATTAAGATTATTAACATTTCAGGTAAATAATCATTCAGATTTTTAAAAAGAAACATTAATATTAATTAATCGCCGGTAAAAAAAAGATGATCAAAATTATCTTTAGTTGCAGCCGTAATGAGGAACAAGGTGGGAAACAAAAACAAAAAAACAACAGGAGAGAGATAAACAAACCCAGGTGGCAAAATAACAGTCGCACACAGCAACCCAAACATCCCTGCACACAATATTAGATTATATCCACAACAGGCAGGCACAAAATTGAATCCCAAAGCAGCTTGTGGGTGAAGTCACACAAACGGATATGACTGCACATTAACAAATAATAATAACAATAATAGAAGCTATCCAGAGGGGTGCAGTATACACCTTTCTCAGCTGTGATACACATACCAATATTTAGGATTTGCATTTGAACATTTTTAAGTTAATAAAAGGATATATTACAAACAGATGATTTGCCCCTACTGGTCATACGTTCCACTTAGCTAGACGATACAAGTAACTAATCTTATTATTGCTTTGTAAAAAAAATTTTAAAAATGCATTAGATTACACCATATTACTTTCAATACATTGCTAAGCCCTAACTCGCACACAAAATAACCTCGTCTTTAGGGCTGCAACTAACGATCACTTTGATAATTGATTAATCAGCAATTTGTACTGACGATTAATAACTTTAAAATACATTTGTCATTTAAAATCGGAACGATTATTGAGATTAATTATTCTGATTATGACACATTAATTATTATTAAAAGGTTTGGAATATTAAGAAAACGTTTTGCTTTTTCGCGTTTCCATTTTTAGTATCAACATGGAAGAGCTTACTTTTCCATGCTAACTTAAAACATATTGGGTTTTCACCCAAGCTTACTTGTTGACTTTATTGTACTATATCTGTTGCTGTGGGCGTTCATATAGTATCCAAGAGATGGCCAGAGCCATGACACTGGGAACATATATTCAACATGTTTGTGCAGAGAATGGGCCAAACAAGGAAACGATTAATCGCTGCCGATTAATCGATTATCATTCGATTAATCTGATTAATCGATTATGAGTTGCCAATTTTGATAACAAAACGTTAAATCAATAATAGAGTGTAGGAGTTGGCTGCGGCGTAGTGGTACAAAAACATAGTATTGTTAGTGCTAGCAGTATGTGTGGCAACCCATTATTAATGCAAGTGTTCGCAGAGTAGCGCAATTGCTATTGACGCCACCGGCGAACATGCCAACTACATTTCCCAGTGGCCCCTTGACCCGGAAGTCTAATCATGTGACCGCACAGCGATCTATCGGTAACTTGGTGATTAAGTATAATTATGTTACTTATAGGCTACAGAAATGCACCAAAATGTAATCATTTCTTTCTTTTCTCATTTCCAACAAGATTTCACCCAGATCCGTGCACAACTTTTTCAGTTATCCAGGGGGCAAACCAACAGCTAAAAACATAATCTGCTTTGCGGCTATGCCCCGGCGCAGGTAATAAGAAGTGTGGGCTCCGTAAGACGGGCCGTCGATATTCATGTCACTACCACCTCTCACTGACAAATGAAATCAGCCCCAGAGAGCAGGCGAGGCCGGCACAGCATGTTCTACGTTTGATATGCTTGACAAGTTGACGTGACACAGTGGAACTAATATTGACCTATAATGGCACAGCAGAATGGATGCTCGTCCCATTTCACTCGCTCTGCTCAAATGCACCAACGTGGACCACTCCTTTCCAAACCTCATTGTCGAATCCATCTCAACCACATGAGTGAACGAGGCGAGTGCACTTCTTGCAAGAAGACTTATCCTCACTCCACCCGGGTCGGGTGTGACAGAGGAGTTGGGAGTATAATAACACCCCAGAGTCTCTAGAAATCTGTCTGTCTGTCTGTCTGTCTGTATGTCTGTATGTATGTATGTATGTATATATACAATTAGGGCTGCATGATGTGGATTTCTAGAGACTCTGGGGTGTTAGGGCTGCATGACGCATCCACAACTCAGACGAAGGTAATGTATGTACAAAACCGCATTCATATTTAGCCAGTACCAACGAATCATCCACGCATTGTGCATGATTAGAAGAACAATCACTGGGTCTGGTCAAACCAGGGTAGAAAAACATGTCAAAACAATCAAATCGTGTTATCCAGTCATAACGCAGTAGGCGGGACAAGCGGCGTGGAGGCGTGAGGCACGTCAAGAACCAAACTTCGACCACGTCTTGCGTTGCGCTTATCAAATTCCACCCACGTCTTGCATCACCCATACCAAACTCCGCCCACGTCTCGATTCGAATAATTTGATTGGTCTACCATCTAGCAGCGTGCAAGGTGTGGACAATTCGTTGGTTCTTGCTCGCCAGGCCAGTTCATACTATGGACACGGACAGGTGTGCTGAATGACAAACAGACGGAGCATACTATGAAGGTCCAGCTATGGAGGCAATGCCAACTACAGATGGGTGGATTTAATGCGCATCCATAGAGAATGCAGCAGGACTTAATGAGGGACTATCCACTGACCCGGCGACGTGGAAGTTGGGGTGCTTGGCGGGTCGGTTCTTGTGATCCCGAGGCAGCTGTACACCCACGCTGGCCCCGAGCCGCACGGTGAGACAGGAGAACAGTTGGGGCAGCATGGAAACTACCAGCTCCTGACTCTGAGCGTTCAGGAGCATCTCCCTCATGCCACACGTCATCTGGAAACACACACACACACAGGCTGAGAGTCACAAACAACTAGAGCTTTGGAGTCGGCGTCGACTGCTTCCAAAACATGGGAGGTGCGGTTGGTCATCTTCAGCCTTCTTGAAAGTGTCGCCTCCTAAACCAGTTCAAGAAGAGCATTAAGTAGGGCTGCAACGATTAGTCGATTAATCGATGACTAATCGATGATGAAATTAATCGACAACTAATGCAATAATCGATAATCGCCAAGGAACTGAATCATTGTTATTTTCAGCAGTTTTTTTGATGACACCACCTATTCTTTTACACAAATTTGATGTTACTTAATAATTTCAGAATGTGATTAATATTTATTCAACATTATTGATAAAAAAGATGAATATGAAGAAAAGCAATACAAATATTAACTAAATTGTTGTACATTTGTTGGATATCATGAACCAAAACTGACTAAATTTCAAGTTGACAAGATTAATTTCTGTGTCACTGTGAATATTTCGGAAATTTTAAAAGGAATCATATCTAACCAATTAATTGACTAATAGTTTTAATAATCGGCAATTAATTGACTATTGAAATAATCGTTAGTTGCAGCCCTAGCACTAAGACACTGAATCTGAGACGAATCCATCCATTCAAAAGTTATTACGTTAACGCGAGGGATATGCAGAGGTGGCGGCGCACGCAAAACCATTCACGTTTCGGGGATATAATAATGGGGAAAGTAGAATCAGTGAGTGACAACGATGAATTTTGTAAGGAATTGCAATTTTGGTAAAAAAAAAAAAAAAGATTGATACTATTGGCCTATAATATCCGTTCTACCCATGTGAGTAAGATAACAAGGCAGCGATTGTAAACACTTGTCAGGGACTCCGGTAGCAAAAAATTACTGGAGACCCATGAGGATTCAAACAGGCAACAGAGTCATCAGTATCATGATAATAATTCAGGGAAACATAGCACTTATTAGAACACATATCAAGATAGATATTTGATCAGTACTTTGTACTCTTGCTTGAGTTGTTCTTTTTCAAAGTCATTTTACTTTGACTCAAGTAAGCAATCTCTGCTGAATACACATTAGACGTTGGTTATGGGCAAAGATAAATTCTGGCAAAATTGGCAATACAGACCCATTGATTAACTCTTTAAGCACCAGGGACCTTCACAGACATCCTACAGAAAACACATAGTGCTGAAAACATCAAGAGATTTTTTAGAATGCAGAAAATTGTAAAGCCATTTTTCTCTGGAAAGTAAAAATCCTCTTTTCATTGTACATTGTTGTTTTCAGATATCAATTGTGGAGAATATGTTGGTGCATCGTCATTAGTTCAAATTCTTATTGTTAAAATGGTTGCCACAGAAAGAGTTAATATGAAGCATATCATCAACTGTAGTGAAAGGCGGAGAGACTCACGGCCAGTGGCTGGTTGGTGGCCACCTTAGCCAGTCCGCCCCGCACCATGGGGTCCTTGCGGTCCACATAAGGTGCGAGCACAACCAGCTTCTCCATCACCAGCTCTATAACTTGGCCAGCGATGACTGGGTCGCTCCCGAGTGCCGTCCACATTTCACAGCTCCAGCTAGATCACAACAGGGGTGGCTTGGTGTTACTTATTCTAACTCGTCATGAACCACTTTTGTTTATTAGATTGTATTGCAGGCCTGGGCCCATCCACCACACATGGAATTTTAGTTGGGCATGGAACAACTCTCTTAAGATCAACAGGTTAAGTTATAAGTGGCATTGATCACTTGCTAGATTGTTTACAAGTTTTTAAAATGTGTTTGACTTCGACCTTCAAAAAGAATTTGGCAGTGAAAGACTTATTTTCTGGGCATAATTTATATACAGCTGAGGACAAAAAGGGTCTGAAAGGAGGGAAAAACGCTGGGTTTAACTGGAGAGTATGAATTGGTACCTGTCATAGGGCAGGGGCTGGTTCACCAAGCTGTTGAACACAGCGTGCAAGTGTTGCGAGGCCAGAATCAGAACCGTCTGACCCACTGCAACCCTCACCTAGGGGAGAGGAGGGAGAGTTAGCCCACTAGCGTTTATGTTATTGGGTAGCTTTATAGGTTAGCCCATTGTCCTTTATGTTATAGGTTAACATGCTCTCCTTTATGCTAGCGTAGTCTACTATCCTTTACGCTATCTTAGCCTACTATCCTTCATGCTAGCTTAGTCTACTATCCTTTCTGCTAGTTTAGCCCACTATCCTTCATGCTAGCTTAGCCTACTATCCTTTATGCTAGGTTAGCCTACTATCCTTTATGCTAGCTTAGCCTACTATACAGTTTATGGTATCTTAGCCTACTATCCTATATGCTAGCTTAGCCTACAATCCTATATGCTAGTTTAGCCTACTATCCTTTATGCTAGCTCAGCCTACTATCCTTTATGCTAGGTTAGCCTACTATCCTTTATGCTAGGTTAGCCTACTATCCTTTATGCTAGCTTAGCTACTATCATGTATGCCAAGTTAGCCTCCTATCCTTTAAGCTAAGTTGATCCACTATCCATTATGCCAAGGTCCTCCACTATCCTTTACGCTAGGTAAGGCCACTATTTGACTTCAGACTGATGGCACCACTTTGGTGGTATTCAGGAACTTCTAGCAACTATGGTTAAGATGTATGGCACATTAGTGGACTGAGAGAGGTGAGTTGTTGCTACCAAACAGCTTACCTGGTCCTCGGTGATGCTCTGTAAGCGTTGATGCAGCACCTCCAGAATCTCAGGGACCTGGGTGGAAACATAACCATACGTCTGAGGCTGATTGGACTTGTAAAGGGACTCTGATTGAGCTGTAGCACGAGACAGGCTATGTCGGAAATCGCTCCCTATCCCCTGCTCCCTGCATCGTGCAGTCACTATAAAGTCCACCTAAAAGCGACTACAGAGATTTCGGATATATATATACTAATTCAAATGTAAAATATCACAATATACAATTCAACAATGATGAAAGTTAAAAAAAATGCTTATTGATGCTTCTATCACGTTCCGGGGATATACTTTTCGTTTCAGAGACGACTGCATAGGCCAATTTAATGTAATGGACGTAATACTTGCTTAATTCTATAATGAACTTCTGACATTAATTAAGGGCACTGTGGCCTTACCATGTCTTGCAGGCCGGCTCCTCGGTTCTTCAGCAGAGTGTTGAGGATGACGGAGGCAGCTCGGCAGCAGTTATCTTGGCTGTCATTCAGAGCCTTCATCAGCATCAGGACCAGCGGACTGAGCTGCTGCTGTGGAACACGCTTACTGATCACCTGCAGACACACAGAAGCACACGCGCAGGTACACACATAAACACACACAGGCATACACAAACTTGTAAGTAAGCTTGTAACTAGACCTTCTGAAGAAAAAAAGAAAAATGTTTTTTATAATACAATTCTATAATTCAAAACAGTTATCTTTTTATGAAACTATTAAAAATGTAAAACAAACTGTTGAACTACACTACACCACTAGTCAACGGCAAAATCTGATTTAATGATTCAATTTTTTTGTTTATATCCTTTAAGTAATAAAATAAACATAATAAAATAATAATAATACAAATAAATACATAATTATCATAATAAAAAAACTACATTAATAATAATAATAATAATAATACATTGAACACCACTAGTTCAATAAAAAGATTAGTGCAAACTGATTTAATGTGAACAGTAAATAGTTGAACTAGGAACCTTGGTGAGGTCTGAGCAGGTTCTGTAGAGCACAGAGTGGTCCGGATTCTCCAGGAGAACCTTCATGGACAAGAGACCCTCCACCGACTCATCCTGGTAGTCATGGGCGAACCCTAACAGAAGTGGCACATAGAAAAAAACAACAAGAGTGAAATATATTTAGAAAGAGTGAAATATATTTAGAAATATCAGATATCAGAAATATCAGGCCACCACTAACAAACAAAAAGTGTATTAACAAACCAATATACACATTCATTCACATTCACAAACCTAAAACCAAACATGGAAGGAGGTTGACTTTAAGACATAGGTTAGACCACTACAGTACAGATCAGTTTACAGGGAAGTTGTGCTTTTAAATGGAGGCTTTTGTTTGTGAACAGGTGTTGTCACTCATCAAATGACTGAGAAGCTGTGGTAATTATGATCAGCTGACTTTGTAAATGGTTGACACAAATCTGTTTCTGGATGTGTGCTCCAGAAACCCGAAAAGTATTTATATAAGACAGATGACTGAAGGTCCACAAAGGTATCACTGCACATTGCGTAGTGTGTAGTGTGTTGGGTATAAGACTTCCCCCGGGGCATCCAGCAAATGCGACAAGCATCTCAACCTCCGCGTCCGAGACTGTTGATACCCCGGGGTGTTTGCAACGGGCCGACGACTGTCTGAACCCAATACCTCTGAGTTTCGGAGGGGGCCCAGACACACCAAACCTTCATTAGACCATAGAGTGTATGTGTGTGTGTGTGTATGTGTGTGTGTGTACCTTCATATCGTAGCTGTATGTTGAGCAGAGTGTGTACAGCGCTGACAGCGTGGATGCGTACAACTTGTTGGGGGTCAGAACACCTTGGGCCAAGGCGTCCAAGCAGAGTTCCAAGGTTGTGGAAGGAGACCATGGTCTGACAACACACAAGAAATGAGTTGTTCTTTTAGATCTCAGTATGAAGTTTTGATATTCAACCCAAAGGTTGACTTTAAAAAGACGAATTGCAGTTTACAACGTGGACTTTGTTAAGACTTAAGTTTGATCATTTGCTGCCGCCTAGTGGCCTCTGCGCTGGCGAGTTGTGCTGACCTCTTGGGGTACAGCTACTGTTTTTGTTAACTGAATTTGTTAACAACTGAATTTATTTTATTATATAATGCAGTTACACATAATAAACACATTATTATATAATGCAAAACATTTAAAACATTATTTATTGAGAAAATGAACCTAATTGTCCTGCTCTCAAAAGGAAAATTGCGGGATTGCACTAGTAAGACAACTCAAATAAGCTAAAAAAAAATAATAATAAAATTAGTAGAAATTTCAGATTAAACAGACAGAACGGACTGTGTGTGTGTGTGCGTGCGTGCGTGCTCACCTTCACCGTGAGCTTCTCTAGGTAGAAGTGTAGAATATGTGCGATGGTGCTCACTGCTCTCTCCCTCTCGTGGTGATGGACAGAGCTCAACCATGGCTCAATGTGCTGCAACATTTACGCACAAACACGTAAAAGGTGTCACCGACTTGGCGAATGGAAAATGATCACGCAAAGGCTGATGCTCTTACTGTTGTAGTGCAGAGATTCACACAAGCCTTCGGCCCAATAATTTTTAGCATACTTAAGGATCACATTTGTCTATCTGGCCAATCCCGGTCTTGCTGGTGGACCCGAAACATGACCAGGCCATCAAACATGCTAAAGAGATAGCAACTGTGTGTACAAGGCAGGGCTTGAAAACGGAATTATTTTTAAAACGTTCCATTCCGAACGGTTCAGGCAGGTCTATATTTAACGTTTTCGTTCTCTGAACTGTTCCACCACCAGAATATTGGTCCTGAACCGGTTCGGAACACAAACATTTTGTTTGTTCTTTAAGTTCCTTATATTGTGCAATGTTAAGTTTAGATATAGTTTTTATACAAAATATATTTGCTTGACTTTCAAACTCCGATGCAACTATATTAACGCCATTACATTCGCTTCCTCGTCGTCCACAAGATGGATGCATGGGACTTCACGACTGACAGTGAAAGAGGACTGAAATAGTCTCCCAGACATAGGATATGCTAAAATATATATATTTCTGTTCCGGAACAGTTGAAGACATTTTTTCGTTTACGTTTCCGCTCCTTGTAAAATTCTGGAAAATACTGTTCGTTTTCGGTTTTCGTTTTAGTTCCTTGAACCAGTTCGGAGCCCTGGTACAAGGTGGATTTGGGCAACAACACCAGTAGCCAGGAGCTCAGTATAAAAAGGAATGACTAATAATGAGTGTCTAACCTTGAAGACGCTCTGCAGTCCATCTGGGGTGGGCTGTAACACCAGCACACTCCTCAGCAGCTCCTGGAGACCGGACATGGCATCTTGGTACAGCACCTGAGAACAGGGAGCACAGAGACACCTCATTCAGGAGATTTCATGGTCAACCTGTAAGTTGTAACAAATGCAGTTACACTGGCTGGAGCATTAACTTAAAACCTTTTACTCCCTCAGACAAGTGGGAGTTAGTAAATACAGGCACGCTTCTTTTTGCATCAGAAAATATCCAGTTTATTCATATTTTATATGGTTAATCAAGTCCACACAGAAAGAGAGATAGATTTTAGCTAACCAGAATACAGCAATGGGGTGTCCAATCACAGGAACTGTAGAAGGTAGAATGAAGGGAAGTGAGAGAGTCTTCGTCTCAACGCGAGAACGGTCTTAAAACCACAGAACCAAACCCTTGACAGTAAAAATAATTATACATAAATATAAATATTTTGACATCTCTCCCGCAATGCATCTAGCAACAATGCAAAATTCCTCCTCCGGCGCCGCCATCAGCAGCATATTGTGAGGAGCTGTGGCTTCCTTATCTCTGTAAGCTATAGTGCTAAAACTCCCTGCATTCCAATGCCTTCACTATGGACGCCTGGATTATAAACAATACTGTCTCGCAAGCTTTCATATTTGTGAAAAGCGAAAGCTTTCGTCTCGCTCTCTCTCTTCCATCTAAAGCTGTTGATTACCCAATACTGTGATTGGTCGAAAGCTCTCTCACTCAATTTGATTGCCTATGACAATATCTGTGTTGTGATTGGCTGAAAACCTGAGTTCATGTTTCCAATATAATTTGTGTGAAAGACTGAATAAATTCAGAACATTCCTGGATGCATATCCAGGTTAAACAGATTGCTAGATAAGCTATGTTACTGGAAATGCCGGCGTATCTTATAATATATTCAAGGCCACAGGTGTCTGACAAGACACCCAGAGCTGTATTATTTAGAACGCTTCTCATGGGAAATCTTAACAGAATGTTTGTGATAGGATTGGCTGGGCAAAGTAGATAAGCCTATTAGGGAGAGAAAGAGAACTGAAGTCTTATTGACAGTGAATATATTCTTCTGTATAAATATCTATATATTTACTAACAAAACCTATGCTTAATATAAGCATTACCCAACTGGTCTATGTGCCGGAACATTTTTTATTTGGTTTTCAAAGTACGGCAATTACAATGTATTGACTATGACTGCAAAACTTTGGCGACGATTAAATTTTATCTCCATTCCAAGGGACAACAATTTGATTATGAAACAATAAACTCTTGTCAGCGGCAACTACTTCAACACTAAAACCTAATTAAAAGTAGGCCTATGTTTGTGCTGGCTCTGTGGCGCAGTCGATAAGACACACATATGGTACCTGTTATTTAGTTCACAAGTGTGCACAAGTTGGTTTGGGGCTGGATGAATCAGTCTAACTAACTGTCAGCCCCTCAGAGAAAACATTCCTGATGAAGATAAGTACCTGAAGATAAGACCTAGGCGGCCTCACCTCTCTCTGCTGGAGGTCGAGAACCTCCTCGTCTTTGGTCCTCTCCGGGGTGTGCGATGCAGGCGGCAGAGACAGCACACTGGCCACGCACACTTTGAGAAGGTCCGAAGTCTCGGTGTCGCTCAGTGGGGGGTCCAATGGGCTGGAAGCTTAGTCAAGGTTGGCATAACTACAGCGCCGTAGTGGTACAAAAACATAGTACTGTTAGTGCTAGCAGGATGTGTGGAAAGCCATTATCAATTAATTGCTCGTAGAGTAGTAGCCTGGCGAGCCAGAACCAACCCATCGTCCATGCACATCCCTAGACATTTGTAATAGTTAGGAAGCTGACGCTGTTGGACCTAACCAATCACTCAGATTTTTACATGGAAACGTCTCATTGACCACCCTGTGCACTAACCAGGTAAGGAACTTTCCATCCATCATTTCCAACAGCTCCGTGCTCAACTTTTTCAGTTATCCACGGGACAAACCAACGCGACCAAAAACATAACCTGATCCGCCCCGCGCAGGTATTAACCAGATTCAATTGCAAATGCTTGATTACAAAAATGTACTAATGGTGTGTTTTGATATTTTTTTTCCTCAACTGCTTTGCTATAATGCTACAAACACTGCTACTATGACTGCTTTTTAAAATTTGTGTGGGCTAAAATCAGAAATGTGTTGTCATTACAAAGTGAAATTGCTCATGTGCATCAGTTTACTCGACTCCATATGGGCAGCGCAGTGGTGCAGTGGTTAGCACTGCACAGTTAGACTTGGGCCGCAACTATCGAATATTCTAGCAATTGTGTATCCTCCAAAAAATTCCATTGATTAATTATGTAATCGGATAAAACATGTTCGCACCAAGATAATGAGTCATTATGCATAATGCATATACAAGAGAAAAAAAATGTACATTTAACTTAACAATTAACATATAATAATCATATTTGTTTAATCTTCAAGATGAGCAAAATTTTGTGAATGGTTTACATACCTAGAAGATAAAATAAATAAAAAGTTGTATTTATACCGCACCTTGTATTGTAGCGTGAGATAGGGCACAATTAACAGCAACATAGTGGAAACAAACAGTGTGACACAACGCTAAGAAATTTTGTTTTAGCAGAAGCAGTAGCTGAGGGAGTTTCTCATGATTAAATGGATGGGACGATTAGAACGATTAGATGGTTGGGACATTTTTGTAGTAGCAATGGTAGTTGAGTAATTGCGATTAATGGAGTAAACGTTTCAGCTCTAGATTTGAACGGCACGATTCACAGCTATCAGGGACAAGTCTAGGTTTCTGAAGATTATCTCAATTATTATCACGGCAATGTGTAACCACATTGCTCCGCTCCAATGCCCTCCACAAAGACCAGAAATGTGTGTCATTAGGAAGGGACAAAATGGACGCATTCATAATTTAGGCGCGTGCACTCATCTATAGAGCAGGGATCTATGAGTCAGCCTAAGCTAACTTGCTACGGCTTTATTTACTGTGTACAGGATACACCAGTCTGGCACACGTGGACATGACAAGGTGCCTCAATGGAGTCTTCATGGAGTCTGTGGATTCTGACTTGATGAAGTCCTGTGGACAAGGGACACACACAGGATACCGATGATAGCAGTGAAAATACAATTGCATGCTTGAGAAGAGATCTGAAGCAGTAATTGCAGAATTGGTGACGGCCACAGTTCCTTCAATTTTTACTTTTTAATCTTAATTTTTATTTTCACATAGAAGAGAACAAAACCATGCTTTTGCAGCACCACTTTGCAGCCATTTGCATGTAGGAATACCAATTATGAATAAATAGATAAACATCTGGACGGCCTATCAGGGCCAGTCAGGGGAATGAGTAGCGCAAACTGGCAAAAATAAATTAATAATTAGACCAACACTTGCATGCAACGAAAATGCATAGTATGAAAACGTATTAACGGCGGGGGCGCGGTGGCCGAGCGAGTGGTGAACGCGTTCCCCAGGCCATGGGTCGAGCAGTGCCGTGGCTTTTCTGCAATGTCTGTCACTATCTCTCTCAATAAAGAATGAAAAATGGTGCGAAGCGCCCCCCCAAAAAAAAAAACCTTAAAAAAAATACATTAAAAATGTGCTATGTGCTTCACTTATTTAATCTTGATTTAATTAAAATGAAGAGTCAAGATAAAATCAAACAGGATTTAAAAGTATTCACATCCTTGTTTTGACTGCAGCCTTCTTTAGTAATTTGCTATTCATTCATTCCCTGACTCGCTGACGATCTGAAGCGCTCACTGTCCATTAAACCCCTGTGACGGTATCATTGACAGCGTAGTGAGGGGCAGACTTGACTAACCATCATGGTGGAGATGAGTTCCTGCTTGCGGACAAACACGTAGCCCTGGCGCTTCACACACTCACTGATGGCCGTGGCGATGAACCCCACGCTCTGTATCAAACTCATCTTCATGGTTAAATCCTGGAACATACGCACATAAGGTGTACACCTCAGATACAGTGAGACAGAGACATATCCACTGTTCTGTGAGTATATAGCCCTTTTCACAGGGATATCTTACACCCTGGAAAGATATCCCTGAATCCATGTTGAACAAGTGATTCACACAAGCATGTTTAAAGCAGAGCCACTAAAACAGGGCTAAGCTGGCTCACTAAATTAGAACCTGGATATGCAGCATAGGAGCTAAGCATTTATGAAGCCGACAGCAGCACGGTTACAACCAGTAATGTCAGTAACATATATAACATAATGTACTAGAGATAGAGATGGGCAGTTAGAATTTTGTTGTGTACTTTTTTAACTTTTGGAGTTTTTCACAAGTTACTTTCTACTTTTACTTGAGTAAATTCAAGGTTAAAAAACTACTTTTTACTGAGATGTCTGCAATTTCCTACTCGTTACATTAACTTGGCCTTTAGCGGCACCTGTTGGGAACTGTTGACACATATGTTGTTGTCATATCTCTCTCCCTCTCGGGCACTCTATCTCGCACTCTCTGCCTCTCTCTCTTGGGTGCTCTCTCTCGGACGCTCTCTCTCTCTCTCTCTCTCTTGGTCTCCCTCACTAATAAGGGTTGGGTTGTCTGCCTCTGCTTCTTTGTTTTGTTACCTCCACCACTCGAGGCAGAGGCTGAGTTTTGTTGTCCAATGCACGCATTCAAGGCTGTATTATTTATGTGGTGTTTAAAACCAACTTACAACAATGTAATTATAAGTACACCTTTTTTTTTAAATGTGGGTTTTGAAACAAGACTAATCTAACTTGGATACAAAATTAAATTAATTATTGAGTGTTAGTGACTTTTAAGAGGATAAGTCAGTATTCACTATCCAGAATAAGTTTTACAATTAACTGTGGCAACTCTGGTTGGCACAGAGGAGTGGTCATTCGGTAGTAATGTTAAAGAAGCTCTAGATAGGATAGCATCATAGCAGCGGGCAGGTGATTGGATTTGATTACACACAGAAAACTCACCAGGAAGTATGATTGGCTGGAAGCCAAACTACATTCATAGTATGAACAAAGCCTTGTGACGTTGCTCCATTCTTTATCACTCACCGTTTGGAAACCCGGAGTTCTCCAAGTGTGACTTCAGAGTCCTACTCCCATTGCATGCACGTGCATAGGCGGCGCAATGATAAAAGATGCAAGTTAGCTGGCTAAAGCCTATCACGTCCATTCACCAGTTTGGCCATCTCTTAGACCATGGGTTGACAAACCACAATTTCACAGAGGAGCCGGGCTAACGAAGTACAGTACAGCTTCGTGCATAAAGAGTGCACACACTCAGGGGGGATAAGTATGTCTCCCTACACTCAGGGAGTACATACTCATGTACTCAGCTAAGAAGATATTTGTGTTAATTGTCAGTGGCGTTTTTCATTAAGGAGTCATTAATTTTACTCCCAAGAACAACCCCAAGAAGTGCAAAAACGGAAACAAAACCCGACAGTAGAACTTTGCAATTGCGGGTAGAAATTACAATAATTCCACAACTTTTCAATATCACGAGTCCAACGCAATTGCAGCCTTAGACACATTTTGTTACCAGGTGATAGGACTTCTACTAACTCTCCATCTAAAAAAAAGAGACAAGACAATGCCCCTAGAACTTCATACTCTGTAATGTCATCCACTGGGGATCAATAGATCTACTGGCCTGGGGTGGCAGAGAAGAGATTGAGCCTTAATAGCGTCTGAAGTGCAAATGGCGTCCACTTTGTCCACAAAAAAACAAAAAAAAAGAGAGAAAGAGATAGTTTGCGCCACAAGCAGTTAGACAGAAGATGTTGTGAGGAGAAAAAAAGCGAATCAAAGCAGGAATTATCAGCCGCCATGATCCTAGCAGCCCCCACACACACCTGCCCAAACCTCCGGAGATTAATTTACAGGGCATAAGACACTCGCAAGATGATGAGAACTCAAACAATATCAGCACGACAATTCCCACACGCCATTAGAGAACCCAGAACGACAAATAGCATTGGACAGGAAAACGACAGGACAGCCTGAGGGAGAGAGAAAGAGAGAGAGAGAGAGAGAGAGAGAGAGAGAGAGAGAGAGAGAGAGAGAGAGAGAGAGAGAGATGGTGAGACAAGTTGAGGAAGAAAGTCTAAAGGCTATTCCGACCCCCACTCCCTCTTCCCACTCTTATGGAATGCTAGCATTTTTTTATTACCTTTGGACAATGTGTGGAATTTGCCTCCATCTAGTGCTGGATATGGATATTGCATATCTAAATAAATACATTAGTCCCACGAGGAATCTAGCCTGGCAAGCCAGAGGCAACAAATCGTCCACGCATCGCACGTGATTAGAACGATCCAATGTACCATCTAACGATGTGAAATGCGTGGACGATTCATTGGTTCTGGCTAACCAGACTACCAGGAATCAGTGGAGAAAAATGCTTGATTCTGTGTAGGAAATCCATGAAGCTGTGGCGTATAAGTCAAAATTATGCAATCTTTCAAATTTTGAAACATGCTTAGATTGAATGGTGTAGATTCGTTGTCTTTTATAATATTAGTGGAATTGGTGGAATTCTAAACCTAACCACCCACCTATTCTATAATTGTGTCTATCACATAGACACATTGTATTATTAAAAGATAACATACATATGACCTGAGGGCCAAATTATTGTACGGGACACAGAAATTATAAACGCTTCAGCACACAGACAGTATAAAGAACAACACAATCGGCTGAGACACTTCTCGAACTAGCGTATGTGATTCAAGTCTTGAGTAAATTAAATTTTTAAAAACCGTGATGAAAATGTTGGTGTTTTTTTTAAGACATTTAAGGTCTAAAATTGTATTTCTTCTACATTTAACACGTTTGTAGACCCCATGGAAACCCTGCATTAAGCTAACAAAATGGACAAATTAATCAAAATAAAACAGACAGATCTCTTCTTTAACTAAAGAAAATGTGACTTTCTTGAAGTGCAGGCTGTCAAATCGAGCTAGGAATGTCTTGGAATAGTGGAATGTCGGAATAGTACGGACGACCACATGGAAAAGGAAGACAGCTAGGAGAGAGTGATGGCCAGACAGAGAGAGAAATAGAGGTCGATGCGGCGCGACCGGACGAGACAGTGGAAGCCCCTTCCAGCAACAATACCTTGGTCTCAACTTTTATCCCCAGAACCTGTGAGAAGCAATATGTTACCACAGGTTATAATGGGCCGAGAGAGAGGGAGAGAGGAGGTAGAGAGAGATATAGAGAAAGTGAGACAGAGAGAAGAGAGACAGAGAGAGACAGAGAGAGAAGGGAGAGAAGAGAGAGAGAGAGATGTACAGAGAGACATTTCACATAAAAAATTAATAGCTATTGGATTTTGATCTGGCACTAATATATTGTAGTGTTCAAACAATATCAGTCGTGATTATATATGGACCGATATGAGTTTTTTTGCAATGTTGGTGCTCTATCGGTATCGTTGAAATATCACCAATACCGATACACAGATATTCAGATACCAATAAAAGGTTTTATATCTTGGCTTGGAACTCGATGAGTTCAAAATGATTCATGTATGTTAACGTATTCTGAAAAATGTCTGAACTAGAACTAGTGACTCAAAGAGTTCACGAAAGCAGTCACCGTGACAATACAAAACCACATTATTTTTCATTCCACCTCCAAAACTATAAACACTACAGTATAACGATAACAGAGTAGAACGGTTAGAGGCATTTGCTAACTTTCTGAATTTATTGGTAAAAAAAAGAAAAATAAATTGGGGGCTGGCTCTGTGGAGCAGTCGGTTAGACCGTTACATCTTGTGCCTGTGGCTTTGTCTCACAGCGCACGTGAGATCACTTTGCCCCACCCACCCCCTTCACACTAACCGCGTCAATAAAATGGAGAAATGGCATGGCTTGTGGCAACATTTTTTTTTACAAAATAATATTAATAATGAATGAATTTCGCATCAAATTGCATTCATTAAAAGTAGCGGATCCTTTGGTATAGAGTCATCAAAGGGGATCAAGGAGTAGTTGTGGTTCCCAGAAGCTACCTTGGTGTTGAAGTGCTTGCTGATGGGCTTCAGGATGTCGGCGTCGATGCGCTTCAGGATGAGTTCAGGCGGAGCGTGCAGTGCTACCTGGCCGTACGACAGGATCAGCGTGCTCTTCACTTTCTCCACGTCCAGCTCACTGCGGTCCTGGGACCATGGAAGATATGGGGTCGGCAGGGGGCAGGAAGACAGACAGAGGTGGATAATTGTGTTCTAGCAGTGCACAACAGGCATAATACCAGCTGACCCTCATTAGTGTGATCGTTGACAACATCTGTTTGCAGTGCAACACCAAGTTAACAAGTTCAATTTCAGACCTCTTTAGAAAAATGTTAGACCAAATGTTATCATCGACTATTTCTTCCAAGCAGCTTGTAAATTAGGTTCGGTTTAGCTAATTCTTCCGGAAATTATATTTGTACACTTCAAAGACCTGCACTGTCCACACTATCGATTCTTAACTAATGGCAGCGGCTCACATTTGGCGGAAACAAAAATGATGACACACTTGAAAGGTTTGGGACGTGGTAGTGAACACACTGAATCAACTTATTAGTGTTTCAGCAAGAGCAAGACGTTTCGTCACAAAGGTCAGGATTTGGGGTACTGAGAAGGGGTTAAGGTAGGGGTTAGGTTCAGGGTTGGGGTTAGGTTTAGGGTCGGGGTTAACCCATAATGCCGCAGCGACTAAACGACTTTTAGACTAAACGGCTCGTATCCGTTCCAGAACGCAAATAAAAGAAACAATGCAACAGCCACATGTTTCTGTGACACTTCTACAAGTAGATCACAAACAACCTCTCAAGCACCTCTGCTCTAAATGTATTATAGTAACAGTATTATAGTGACATCTTATTGGCTGAGAGAAAAAAAAACAACATTTCCAGTATTTTACTTTGAGCAGGTTGAAGATGCTTGGAGATTTCTTGAAGGCGTCCGACTTGCCAAACTCCTCCAGTCGCGTCAGCGTGGCCTCCAGGTGGCTGTAGGCACATAGACCCACTGCCATGGCCACGCCCTGGGACAAACAGAGAACAGGCATGGTCAGAGTGTGGATTCGTAACGTTATTCACCTCGTCCTTACTGGCTTTTCAATAGACAAGTTTACATGCGAAACACTGGGGGGAGTCATTTTGTCCCGCGCTTCTGCAGGTCACTTCCGGTGCCTTATTGTTGCCTAGGCCAACTCTGGTACTGGACCGAAGTCACACAAAACACACAAAACGCACGCCAGTTCAAAATCCGACCACTAGGTGTCGCTCTGTGACCATTACACATCACCCCACTCGCTCCGTTCACCATTTTACATAAATATTGATGAAATACAGTAAAAATCTGACTTAAAGTTACTCTCCGAGTGGTCACATGTGCTTCTGGACCGATAGGCTGGCTGCTTCTACTAGTTATTCCAAAAGGAATGAGAAAATGTAACGAGTTGCACTAATTATTAAATCATGCGTTTGCGGGTCACAGATCCACACGAGAGCATTTGGGTGTTGAATAGCAAACCGCAAGTTACCACCATCCGTTACCACCATCACCGAATATACATGTTGAAAAATTGGCAAAAACACAGCGAACTAAATGGCACCGGACGTGACGCTCAGACACCGGAAGTACCCCCCGAACTCGTCTATATGGCGTCCTCACTGGCTGCGAGCTATCAGCGATATCGCTGCGGCAGAAAAAGTCACAACTTTTCAGGGCAATGTCACGCCATTAAACACTTCTGAACAGTTCGCAAGAGAACGTGGTTGGACCCTCCTAGCAAAGGCACCCCACCACGGAGACCGGACAGACCATACCCCCAGGGCAACGCCACCGCTGGTCCACTGAATCCACCCGGCGTTTTTGCTAGACCGTGGGAACAAAGGGAATACATCTCCCTATACACATTTGATGTGCCCCAGCAGCTCCAACACGGACCCCCTCTTTCTATCCATATGAGCCGAAACAACACTGTGCTTTTACGCACAACCCACTGGCATTTCCTGTAAATTTTTTGGAAATGTTAATGGCTCATATGTGTCCATGACTCTTGAAAACGTTTCAACTCTCACAATCACACTTGCATGCTCATAAGTGTCGATTGCCTTTCGTGTGCACCACGTCTCTCTCGTGATGCACATGCACCAACCACAGAGACATGAATTAGTTTTTATAGAATTTTAGAAGAATGTTTTGTTAAGTAAAAAAAAGAAAACAAAATAGAATCACTGAAAAAAAGCATAAATATTCATGATATTTATCCCCTCATAAATGCATGATTAACAAGTTTGAGTTTCATAGAAAGGGTTCCAAACATCCACACTAGGGATGGTTTCATAACATTTGCAAAGTCTTTTTTTTTTGCGTTTTTTCCACATTTTATCCACATTCACGTGATGACAACTGACACTTGCTGGGTGCTAGTGGGGGGAAAAAAACAAGCCCAAATATGCATGGCAATGACTATGTTTTATAGGTTCCATACATGGTTATTTGAAGCATGGAAAAATGCCTAAAACAGAGTCTGAGGGTTAAAAATCATTAGAATATGTGTGTTTGTAGTCCCACCTCTCTCTCGATGGCTTCTCCGTGGCGAGCAGCGAGCAGGACGTCATGCAGCAGCTTCTTGACCACCTCCTTATTGTGGCACGTCTGCAGAGCCACGCCCACACAGCGGTACAGGAAGCTCTGAGAAGACACACAACAATACAGGTGACCATCATACCTCATACACCACCAGGAGGAAGAGATGACATGCGAGATGGTCTGTGAACACAACTGCTCAAAAGTGCATTTCTTACCAGAGATGGGCCCAAGGAAGAATCCATTACAATTTAGAGATGATCTAGATCCAGATCTCTGATTAGGAATTCTTCAGGACCCTATAACCTTGGCAGAGGTTTGCACTCTCTATTTCATTATGATCTTTTTTCATCTATTAAATGGTGATATTAAAACTACAAAATGTTCCACTAATTTACTTTTTTTTAAAGTGTGGAAAGTTTTTTAAAAAATGTAACATGTGAAAATGTACGCTATGGAGGTGGTGTGGTTTATACATCGGCATCGAGTGGAATGTACCTTTTCCTCAAGGGCATTGCTGTAGGTCGACAGGTAGTTGGTAGCCTCTGAAGCAAGTCCGCTAGTCCACTTACTCTCATCAATGGTGACCAGTGTTTTAGACAGAAGCTGGGGATTTACAGATTGATCAATAGATTTACAGAAATATACACCTACAAAGACTCACTTAGCAGCTTTTTCAATGTTTTCAAACCGTCACACACATAGCTGTGTCTATTGTGTGCTTATGTGTGTCCATTTGTGTGTATAGGTGTGTGTTTATGCGTTCAGTGATCATACATGATTACACCAACATACATTGCTCCATTTTTACTGTAAAAACATTTAACTATAGTCCCATACACTTACTCACCCCCCACCGCCACCAACTTATTTTTTCGGCGTAAATGCCATTTTCAATTGTAGTAACTTGTAAATGTGCTTGTAGCAGAGCACTTTTTAAAAGAGACCCACTACTACTATTTCCGCACCAAAACCTATTAAACTAATGGAAACAAATTCAAATGTTGACTTGATTGTATTACATTTGTATTTAAAAGTTATTTAAAAGGAACGGAATGCAATCCCTTACTAATATTCAACTGTTGCAATAGGATTACATTGCTGTTTTCAATTGTCGATGATAAACTTGCAACTGTGAGGGATTACATTTGAATCTTCCCAACCCTGCTGCTCTGTGCACTGAAATAACATATCTAAGTGGTGTACACTTTGGTTGTGAAATGAACATACCTTTAACAGTTTCTCTTGAAATGCTTTCTTGTCCAGACTCTCTGCCGAGGACTCTACGATGACAACAGGAAGTCATTCATGCTTTCAGCTCCAAAAGCCGTCACACCGAGGAAATTTGCACTGATTTTAAACTTTATTTTAATTTAGAGTTATAAACATTATCTGTGAACATTTGGAATGCATTTCATAGATATACCCCCCCCCCCCCC
>OMKY01230710.1:0-17546 GCA_900302395.1 Bregmaceros cantori | reverse complement strand
TTAAAAAGTTTTCCCCCCCCCCCCCCCACAAATCATTGATCTGCCAAACGGTTGTATTATTATTTCTCTTTCACACTTGTCACACATAACAGGGTCTAAATTGTGGAACAGCTATGGAATTCCAGACATCTAATCCAATTTTCCACTACACACAGGCACAAACACACCCTTTCTCAACGACAATTCAAAGGAGGCGTAGGGGATGCTGAGGGTGCTAGAAGAACAATTTCCCAGCAAACTGAATGAAATGCACACCGAGTCTTCCACGAAGGAAGAGTAGATTTTTTGTACAAAGTCATGTAATGCCTCCAGCTAGCTCTTACACTATGGCTACCTAGCCTCCAGCTAGCTCTTACACTATGGCTACCTAGCCTCCAGCTAGATCTTATATTATGGCTACCTAGCCTTCAGCTAGCTCTTACACTATGGCTACCTAGCCTCCAGCTAGCTCTTACACTACAGCTACCTAACCTTCAGCTAGATCTTACATAATAGCTATCAAGCCTCAAGCTAGCTCTTACACTATAGCTACCTAGCCTCCAGCTAGCTCTTACACTATACCTACCTAGCCTCCAGCTAGCTCTTACACTATAGCTACCTAGCCCCCAGCTAGGTCTTACACTATAGCTCACCTAGCCTCCAGCTAGCTCTTACACTATAGCTACCTAGCCCCCAGCTAGGTCTTACACTATAGCTCACTAGCCTCCAGTTAGCCCTTACACTATAGCTACCTAGCCTCCAGCTAGCTCTTACACTATAGCTACCTAGCCTCCAGCTAGCTCTTACATTATAGCGCTCTAGCCTTCAGTTAGCTCTTACACTATAGCTTCCTAGCCTCCAGCTAGTTCTTACACTATAGCTACCTAGCCTCCAGCTAGCTCTTACACTACAGCTACATATCGTCCAGCAAGCTCTTACACTACAGACACCTACCCTCCAGCAGTGTGATCAGTGGTGGCATCTCGTTGTCCCACAGCGCTGGCACCTTGGGGTGGATGTTGCTGCCCAACACCTTCAGCAGGGACAACGAGGGTGCACCGTGGCCACGACCCTCATACGGAAAAGCTGAATTCACCTTGACCACACACACAAAGTTTATTATATCATTTCTTTTAGGCTTTCGTCATTATTGAGAATACCTTCGTTTTGATAATCTCGTTCTTTTGCCTTGAGATCTGACCTGTCTTACCACCTGCAGCAAGGGTTCTCTTTCATAGAGTTTTGTTTCGTGTCTCACTATGGGGAACGCCTCCAGCGTGACCTCAACTCATGCTATTCAGAGAACCGTGGTTATGTTAATAACCAAAAGGTTTCTTGTGTGAGGCGACAAAATGCTACCAAAATGGAAGGTGACATGGTAAGAGTGGGACATCATTAGTGGCGACAAGAGCAAAGCTGGAAGAGTGGGTACTCTGATATCTATAGAAATGACCACACTCAAGCTCCGATTGGGTGCAATTGAGGTTCAGTGTCTTGCTAAGAATTATGTCAGAGACAGGATTTGAACCACCAACCTTTTGGTCTTCAAACATTCAAACCAAAAAAGGTCACTAGTAAGATCACAATGTTCTTGATACCAAAAAAAGAGCCAAATCGCAGAGTGCATTATTAGTTGACCAATTTTTACGAAAATTGGATTTTAGCAAGCAATCGTGTTCCAACACTCACCCACAGCCGGATCATGAGGGTCTGGGGACATGGCAGGTTGGCTGTAGGACACAGAATCATGTTAAAGCAAACTATAACTGTATAACAACGAAATTCATGAAATCTACTTCGCCAACAGCACCATCTCTGACTTAGTATACAGCGCATTGTGGTGAAGCTTCTTAGTAATGCCATATTTAGGATGGGAGCAGGTCTAGAGGTCACAGTAGGGCTAGGGGTTGGGGTTAGAGTAGGGTTAGGCTTCGACAGTCTTCCCTCGTAACCTTACTGTGACTAAACTAAATGACCCATAACCATTTAGGATATCTGGGTAAATAAAATTGCAAAATAAAGTCAAATGAAGAATTCTAGACCAAGAGCCGTCTTAGAAAGCTTCGGTAAAAAGGGAATGTTGATGACTAGGCTGGTATGCACCGTTCTGGGTGAAGTCAATGTTGAAGGAGTCCTCCTGGTTGTCCTTCTTCTTGGTACCCAGCACGATGAGGCTGCGGCACAGCGGTGTGGTGGCGTTGCTATAGTGGGCTGGAGTTAAGTAGTGCAGCAGTGTTGGCCACAGAACCTGGGGATTGAGTCCGGATGCAAGTTGACCATGATATGGGAAGATGTACTTTGAGTACAGGTGTATTTTTGTTAGTTCAGAAACATAGACAGTAGTAGTATATCTTGTTTTAGCACTCCCGTGTCGGGGGCAGGGTGGTCATATGAGTGTTTTTCACTATGCTGCTGGTTTGTGTGTTTGTGAGTGTATATGCAGAGTTGTTGCATATTTGCCTGTGTGTTTGTGCTGAATTGTCGCGTATTTGTATGTGTGTATGCGGACTGTTCTATTTGTATTAGTAGTATTAGTAGTAGTAGTAATAATAGTAATAGTAGTAGTAGTAGTAGTAGTACTAGTAGTAGTAGTAGTAGTTTAGAAACAGACAAGACACACCAATAATACACCTGAGGTAACAGTAGCAATGCAATAAAACACAAATCAAGTACTCATGAAACAATAATAAAAACAATTAATGACAGAGGAAAATAAAGATGGAAAGAAATAAAAAGCATTAGGATTTCTGCATGCTGTCATTTTTTTTTTCTGTAACCGCTCTGGTGTTGTTGATGGGATGCATTGGTCACAAAGTACGTCAACTTCAACCCTCAACTCCCGGTGTTGTAAATGAAACTTCCCTCTACTTATGTTGTAGTATATTAGTTGAACTGAATATACTGTATTGATCTCCATTTTCATATGCACATAATTCACACAATACTTAATGAAGTGTTTCCTGTTATTGTGTCTCCCTCACAGGGATGAAGCGCACAGGCATACGTTCATTCAAACACAGTGATCCACACACACACGAAAGACACATCTTTCCGCTGATCTCTCTGAGTGTGAATGATTGTACCTTCCATCTTGTTGATATGTGAACCATACAGATGGGTGGGGTGATTATTATTGATTATGGCGTACGTGAGTAATTAGCAGAGATGCGACCAAGTCCCTCTTTCAAGTCCCAAGTCAAGTCCCAAGTCAACTCCAAGTCAAGTCATCATTAACATGCCGTCATTTTAGCTCCAGAATCTAATTTTAATAAAGTCAAAACCAAGCGATAGTTTTGCTTTCATAATGGCATTGTTTGTTTTTTTCCTACTTTATTAAAATCAGATTCTGGAGCTAAAATGACAGCATGTTAACGATGACTTGACTTGGAGTTGACTTGGGACTTGACTTGACTTGACCAAGAATACTTGAGACTAGGGGCTTGAACGAGGGACTTGGTCTCATCTCTGGTAATTAGTGGGAATCAGATCATCAGGTGGAAATGTTGCTAAAGGATGTAGCAACTGTAACACCTGGTACAGGGCTACCAGGCGTGAACATACGTCTGCTAGCTGGCTGACGGTGGTGGTGAGGAGGTGGAGAGTGTCGTCGCACATGCTCCTCAGCGCTTCATTGGTCACTTCTTCTGGATCAAATGGCTTTGGGACCCGCTGACACACATACATACATAAAACACAAAATGTTTCAATCAATCAAACTGTATTTTGATAGCACTTTCTATCCATCTGGAGCAATGCGACGTAAAACAACAACCAGCTTTACCAGTACAGCGCTTTGTTGAAAGTAGGGCTGCAACTAACAATTATTTAAATAGTGGATTAGTTGCCAATTATTGAAACGATTACTCGATTAATCGGTTGAATTTTTTTGATCTTCAAAAAGTTCCTAACATATTAATGCTTAGCAACAATTCCAAGAGATTAATCTTGTCAACTTGAAATATAGGCAAATTTGGTTCTTCTTAACCAGCAAAAGTACTAGAATTGAGTTACATAGTCTGAGACTAACTCATTACAATGCATTTATGTAATATTTTGAATTGTATTTTTGCAATTTGATACAATTTTTCTTCATATTCATATTTTTTCTCATCAATTATGACTATTTCATATTTCATATTGTCAAATATGACATGTTAATATCAAATTTAAGTGGACCATTGGGGTGCTGCCAATTTCTTGGCGATTATCGGTTATTAAATTTGTTGCCGATTAATTCTATAATCGATTAGTCGTCGAATAATCGACTAATCGTTTCAGCCCTAGTTGAAAGTGGGATATAATTAACCGTTATCACACTGTAAAAGACTGTAAACAGTGTTTTACTGTGCTGTGTGTGGAAGTGGGGGAGAAAGCAAGAAGAAATATCAGGTGAGCGAGCAGCCGCGTGTATGATGTCATTCCACGACGAAGTTGCATTTATATATACATACATAAGTGTTGATCACAATTCCCTACTGATTTGCAGCAACAGTAAGTCCGTAGATATGATATATTATATAGGTTTTATTTTTTTTTCATCCGTGACATTCAGTGATCATTTACAGGTATTTTATTATTAAATTATCCAAATGAGTCCGTAAGTCAGAGTATTCGTTTTGCGTTTTTATGCATTAAATTACTTGTTACTTGAAATGGCACTAAGTGCTGCGGTGAGTCGGTGGTTCGAATCTCGTCACCGACGTATTTCCTGCATGTCTGCCCCCCTCTTCACCTGTTTCCGCTAACCCTAATAAATAAAGCTTGGAAAAAACCTGCCTGAATGGGCTGAAAAAAAAAATTTAAAAAAAGGAAAATTTGAGTAACAGGTTACAGACAACAGGTGATATGTTACCTGGTACGTGTCAGGTAAAGCACAGTTCTGCACAATGAACCTGACCAGCAGCTCTCCTCCATCCAGCTCCAGGTAGCCGTGATGAGCCATAGCACTGATCACCTGCACAACACACTTCTTCACCTGAAAACGTGCACACGCAGACACACACACACACAAGGAAAAACCATGAAGACATGTTTTTTTTAAGACATGGACTTTAATGTCTAACGCCACTGAAAGCTCATAATGAAATCATGAGCTTATAATTGAAAGGTTCTACCCACATCCAAGTTAGAATGAACTAAAAATCACAGCAGCATTTCATTTTGTGTAACCAAACTTCACCCCCGTTTGGGTCCATGCAGCTGAGCTATGCTAACAAAAAGAACAGCAGCTTGCAGAGTGAGTGCACACATATAGACAAGATAGGCATGAAAAGACTCGGTCAAGATGAGGGAAGAACATATTTAATTTAAACAAAAGTGCGTTTTCCTTTAACTGTTACGGTGCCTTTCCATTGGAGTTTGTGCCGCAAATAATTAAAACATGAACAGGGGTGGCCCAATGAGAGAGTCTTCACAAGAGTCAGGATTGTCAGGAAGTGGGAGTTGGTGAGTTTGGTGATGGGAGGTTGTGGGGGTTGAATTGTGAGGCCTGGAGGGATTCACACGTGCTTATCATCTGCTAATGGCTGTGCTGACGATCCTGAATAAATGACTGATTCTTGGTTCCATGGCTGGTTTTTGGAGAAGGGTAAGCATGCTTTTGTGATGTCTAGTCAATGTTTGTTGTGTAATCGGCAACCTGTGACAGGCGGTACAGTATACACACCTGTTGTGAAATTGGCAATCAATTCCCCTTGGGATAATAACAAGATAATGATGAATAATCTCATCAAAACAAAGGATTGAAAACGAACAAGCCTTTGTAACAGTGCTCACCTTGTTGCTGTGGTCGGCCATCGGCTGTCTGATACTGGCCAATAAGAGGAGCTTCTTTGTTTCCATCAGATCAGCTGACATACACACACACACAGGCAAGTAAGTACAATGTTCATAATCCCATGCATGATATACTGGAGTTTCTGTACTATAAGGCCGCCAGACTATAAGTCAATGAATGGAAATGTTCTACTAACTTTTACTCATTTTTATAATTGTGTATTATTATGTGAAAGTGAGTATGGCAAATCTGCTAATGCTTACTTGCAAGGTGGCAATTCAGGCGATAATGCATGAATTAATTGCCTATAGAACAGCACAGGCATCTCTGGGTTGGGTCATAATGGATTACACGTGAACAGATTACAGTAATCATCTCACAAAAAATAACTGTAGTCCCTTACAACCACAATTTAAAATACGTAATCGAGATTAGTTACATTTGCCTCGAATAGGTGAATACTTTCCCGATCATTCTGAGGACATGGTTGTAATCCGTAAATGTGCATGTGGAAGAATCTCTTTCATGAGAGACCACACACTATTCACATTTATTAGAGCATCATTTAGCATGAAAACTAAATTTATTACATTTAAAATGGGGGGTCACCAGATTACATTACTGATTTCAGTTTTTAATGAGTGATTTTTAACTCTAAGGGTTTACTTTTAGAAAGAAAACCTTCCCAACCCTGTGCACACGTGTGTGTGTGTGCACCTACTGGTAGAGTTGATGAGATGGCGAAGAACCCCCAGGGATCCCATCCTGCTCCTCTCATTGCTGTTCTCCAGTTTCTGCAGCACAGATAGCACCAGCTTGTCTGGGAAGGCCTTAGCTACCAGAACACACACAAATATCCATGTTATTACATTGTTTGTTTGTTGGCTTGTAACAAAACTAGATCTATGCAGTCGTCCCGCTGTTCTGTTGTGTCTGTAGCGCTTCCCTAGTGTGTATTTTGTGTCTATACTCTATATGGACCCCAAGTCTGAAATAAACAAAGTAGAGCTGATTTTGCTAAAAAAAAAAAAAAAAAAAAAAAAATCCTGATTTGTGTCTTTGAAATCTTGATTTTCGATTTGTTTCCGATTTCTGAAAAAAGGGACAAAATATATCAAAACTAAAAGTTTCATATTTTTATATTCACATATGCAAATTCCATTTTTGGAATTAAGTAGAGACACCAGGCTCACACCCTTAGGATTACGATTAATACAATTAACAATTTATATACATTTATTCATATAACTTGAAAGTTATATGGTTAAGTAAGTAAGAGAAGTAAAATCATGATTATCAATGTTAAAAGGGAAATACGATTTGACTATTTCAATTTTTCCAAAATCCTCTGAACAAAATAATCCGACTTCGATTTCAAATAGATTTTTTGCACAGCCCTAAAACAAAGTAAAAAGTAGAAGTAACCACTGCATGGCTGTAGAGCTTTAAAATCTGACATGAATCCAGGAGTCCGACTTGTACAAAGAACTTATGTGTTCACTTCATCAGCTCCACTCCGGACTTAACCGAGTTAAGGCCATCCACAGATCATACAAACACACTGTGTGAATGGCTGTTACTGACTGTGTGTGTGTGAGGGTGTGTGTAGGGGGGGGTGTTTTCTGACATGCCGACATACCAGTCAAATTGAGGGCACCGCATGATCCCAATTCCCAGTGACAACAATTTGAGATGAGAGGTAGTACTAGCAGGCTATGGGTGCATGAAGTTTAAATGGAATTAGATTTTTTCATTATAAAAATCATTTAAAAATGTTTATCATACTGGGGGGAAGAGAGCGTGTTCCCCGGACCATAGGTCGAGCAGTGCCGTGGGCTCGCACAACCCCTCCAGTTTTTCTGCAATGTCTCCTCCTCCCCCCGACTCTTCATCCCGGCTTCCGATTTAATCCTGTCGCTGTCTCTCAATAAAAAGATTCAAAAACGGTGTTTGCGCCTAAAAAAAATAACTTAAAAAAAATGTTTATCATACTGAAAACTACACAAAATTGGTTCTGAAATGTTCTGCTAAATATATTCTTCTTCCGTATATGTATTTCGTATATGTATAGAGATGTTATTTTGGCAGAATACTCAGTAGCAGCATTCTTATTACAAGAAATTTAAAAAGACAAATAAATAGAAACATTAACAAAATAATCAAAATTGATTCCGGTGTCTTACCGCTCTCTCGCTACATACAGCTATCTCTCACTATGTCACTTTCCTTTTCATGACATGCCTATGATGCTCTATGTACACTTAACAATATCTAAAAATTCACACTGCTGTGTACCTTTATGGCAGACAGCTAACCATGCACACTTCATTCAGCCTTTCATAAAAAAACATATTTCCCATCAACACCAAAAAAGTCAATTGCCCTGGATATCGACCTAAATACAGCCATCAGCCACCGCAACTGAATATCAGCATTGCATTAGCGGCCAAATTGGTCCGCCGTATTGGTCGACCTCTAACACAGTAACACACACAGACACACACAGTAACATGCACAAACACAGTAACATAATTAAACTGAAAAACACAAAAACACATACAAACGCACATAAGAACACGTACAAAGATTAAACACACACAGTCACATAAAACCTACCCAGCAGACTGAAGCATCTGAGTATCTCGTTGTGGTTTTTGACAGTAGGAGGGTTGTTGTAGTCCACAGGGCTGCACACCTGCCAACATAATGTAAGAACCATGTTAGCATCATGTTAGCGTCATGTTAGCGTCATGTTAGCGTCATGTTAGCGTCATGTTAGCGTCATGTTAGCATCATGTTAGCATCATGTTAGCATCATGTTAGCATCATTTTGCACTGGGTTGACCAAACTTCTGAGTTGCACTGTCGAAATCCATGGTGACATATATGATATGTAGGTTTCACAAAACTTAATTTGATGCCACTCCATACTGCTCACTGCGCACAGAAAGGAAAAATAAATAATAATGGGCAGTATTGGGCAAATATGTTCTGAGCCGTTGTGAAAATGTGTTTAAATGTGTTTCAAAGACATGCAGATATTGAAATATTAAAAATAGGAGTGCAATCGATTATAAAATGAAATCGACAACAAATCGAATAATCGATAATCGCCAAATAATTTAATCATTGTTATTGTCAGCAGTTTTGTGCTGATGTTTACTTCATTTATCCACATAAATGTGATATTCATTCATAATTTCCAAAAATATGATGTACATGTACATAATGTAATAATGTACACAGTATTACGTTATAAATTACTTGTAATGAGTTTGTGTCAGAAGAAGTAACTGAATTTCTATTTTTTTTTCATTAGAAAGAAAAAAAATTGAGTAGCTTTCAAGTTAACAAGATTAATTTTTTATAATTGTTGCTCGCCGTGAGAATTTGGGGTATTTTTAAAGGAAAAATTATCCTACTGATTAGTCGACTAATCGTTTTAATAATCGGCAACTAATCGACTATTGAAATAATCGTTAGTTGCAGCCCTAATAAAAAAAGATAAGCACATAAGATTGGGGGAGGGGGTCTCCTATGATTCTCCTAGGGGAGGATCACTATCCCACACATTGAAAACTCCTGCTCTACTCGAGTACGTCCCTACCTGCTGGTGCAGGGCAGAAAGGAGGCTGTCCAGTTGAGTCTCCAGGACACGACTGCCCATGTTGACGGATGCGTCAATCACCTGACAAACACTCTGGAATGACAACACACGTCCGTGTTCAAAAACGGCCGACATCTTTATCCTTTGTTCCCGAAAAGTCAAACAGATGAAACAGATGTCTGTTGTAAACCGTAGTTTAAAGCGTTAAAGAATCCGAACATGAAATGGATGACAAATCACTACCATATATGACCCAGTTAGTAAAGAACATTGCATTCTAAATTCACTCAAACTAGGGCCGCCTATAATTAAATCGCTACTTTATTAATTGATCGATAATATTTAAATCACATACATTTTCCGACATAACTCATTGAACATTTGTACTATAATACATAGACATATGATGCATTTTGTCCTCTCTCACCTTGCTGATGACATAGTGTTCGTTAGTTTTCTTGTACTGGCTCAGCAGAGAGGGAAGGAGCTTAGGAATCTGCTCCTCTAGTTTATCGTTGGCCATCAGGTGACTCATGCAGCCCAGCGCCTCAGCCACCGTCAAACGCACCTGGAACAAAGGGACGCGTTAATGATGTCCCTTAAGGAACAGCACTTTTCACCATCTGCGCGTTGAAGGATTAATACCATATTTTTTGGGCTATAAGCCGCAACTTTTTCCCCTCACTTTGAACTGTGCGGCGGCCTGGCTATTCTGGGTTCGATAAACCATTCACAAACACTGGCCGCTTGCCATGGGGATAATTTTCTGACATCTTTCCGTGGATCCTAACCCCATCGAAAAGCGTGAAGAAATCTACCATCACCAATGGGTTACGAAAGGCCGAACTTGTCGTGCTGCAATCTAACATACCTTGTCTGAGAAATTAATCGCCCACGCATCGCACGCAACTAGAACAATTATTTGGGTCATCCCGTCACAAGCGATGCGTGGATGATTTGTTGGTTCTGTCTTGCCAGCCTAATGTTTACCAGAGTTTCCACTGTGTCCGATCCGAATTCCATGGGTGTATGTTGCTTAAGTATTCAATGCGGCAAATGAAGTCGATTGTATAACCTTTATGTTCTAGTGGTAGAGCTGTGGAAGAAATCGAATGTGATTATTTTGGTATGAGATTTATTCAATACGTAAATCGTCAAAACAGATTTTAATGTTTTGTAGGATTTTATAATTGTGATACATCAATACAGCAACATGATGAGTCACTGTGGTTAACCTGATATTTAATACAATATACAATTGATTAAATTATATATTTATAAAAGTATAATTATATCAATTGCATGCCCAAGAGTGAGGTCTTTGTTTATTTATTCATTTATTTATGTATTTATTGAATGACATTTTTGCTTTTTTTTTTGCTTTTTCCTCAAAAATGAAATAGAATCTGAATCCGGGTTTTATTTTTTCAAATAAATTGTACAGCCCTACGCATCAGTAGGATGCATAGAACCGTGATCACCCTATAACGGTTGTTCCCTGAGAATGTTTCCTGTCAAACAGGTTCTATTCATCTAAAAACCAGTATCCCTCGTAGGACAACACTTCTATGCGGGGGCGAAGGACAGATCACAGCTTGCCACTGCCAATGCCTGGCCAGAGGCCACACCTGGAACACCTGTGCAGCACAACGCTCAGATGAACCATAGAAAGCAATATGATGTCGATTCCAAAACCCTGTTTCATCGCTCTGTCTAGCATCTGTGTGACCGTTTTTTTTGTTTTCAATCTGTCTTAACAGAGCTGTGCCGACACAGCAATAGCTCCCAATCAAAACAAAACAAATGCAGCCCTGAGAGATTACGATCACACCAAGTGCTCAGAGTTTGGCCTCAAAACTCTGACACGAAACATTATTTTAGGATAACTGAAGCAGATGTAGACAAACCAAAGTATGGAACAACATGTATGAATATGGAATTTACCTACACACTAAACGGGAACAGAGATCTCTGTAGGGGAATGTTGGTGCACAGTCTGCTACAAGAGGAGACAATGAAATATGATGATGGAAGTTGAACCATGGGTCCCCAAATCAAGTGCCTTGATGGCTTGTTGAAAGTAGAGTCTGTGCAAGTTTGGGCCACATAATACATTTTGTGGATCAATTCTAGCGTCCACAACCACAGCTGTGTGGCGTCGAGGTGACCACTGGTCTGCTGACTCAGCCTTCTGAAGTCTTGTGATCATCTGCAAGTCACATGGGTGACTAATATCTCAGCACACGTTATCACATGTCTCATTTGGGACGCATCGAATGCCACTCACGTCTCAGGGCTATGTTATGCTATGCTCTACGGATACAGATTAAATTCTCCTGTCAGTAGTTAACGTTGCCTCTGTAGATGGCATTCTGATTTGTACTCTCCGTCGGTTTTGAGTGTTTCAGTGCTGCGTCGTTATTCGGTGCCTTTGGCAACTTGTGAAAAATGTCCTTAGAAGTTTTTAAACAGGGCGGAGGGGGCAAAAAATATGTATATTCGACTGTGGCGTATCTCACCATTAAACACTAAACGGCTTGTAAAAACAAAAAAAAACCTGTCTCATGAGGCCCGAGAAGGCCTAGATGCCCTAGAGCTATGCGACAGTTACTGGAACAAATACATCCCAGAACCTTTGCCATCTTAAGCAAGGAATCATTGCAATCTGGAAGCACTGAAATCTAACAAATGCAATCTGGCAGCTAAGGGAGTTTGATCTTGGGGGAAGACATATTATGAACTAATAAAAACTATGAAGAAAAAATCTTGAAGATCTTATCATAGTGATGAGGCTAACGTGAGATATTAGCCTTATCATGTTTTCACCTAACTGTCACGGCCAAATAAACATTAGATAATTTTCCAAAGATCAGAGATCACCTTACCCGATCACCAAATCAATCTTTTATTCATGTTCTCAGGTCAGCACAACAATTGGCCCAGGAAGTTACAGACTCCAGATCCCTGCCCAGACTCTAACTCACTTCCTGCGTTTACCCTATGTGGATGTCTTTAGGTCAAAACCTTTCTGGTGTTGGCCAATCATATTATCGGCACGTCCCACCCGTACCAGATATAAGCAATAACACCCAAACCAGCTGAGTGTGTTTACCAATGTTACTGAAGTGTAATTTGTAGAGCCATGCCTGCATTATCCTAATTGGCTATACAAGCTGTGACATCATCAGATGATTGGCCTTCGCCCACATCAATGTGAGTAACAACGTAAAGTGATGGTATTGTAGGCAACACAACGAAGGCACCACAAAAAAAAATCCACAGGGTTTAAAGATAACCAGCGGTTAAATGTTAGAAGACTTGACAAACATGAAGGAAAGTTGCCGTCCAATCAAGTTTTTGCTGCAAGAACACATGCAGCCCAGACTGTCTGTTTAAAGTGTGCGGTCACCTTGGTGTCGCGGCTCTGCAGCCAACTATTGAAGAGAATCTCGTAGGCAGCAAAGATGTCAGCAGAGAATGTGTCCTTCCTCACAGTGGGGTCTGGAGCTTTGTCCAGGTTGGCCAGGTATTCCAGCACACTGTCACTGAAGTTGCACAATGCTGGTACAGGACACACACAAAAATATATTGGATTTTTGAATACTCTAGTAATCCCAAATGGGATATTATGTACACATTCACACACCTCTGGGAGCAGCTGCCATGAGATCACATCGAATACGACCCATTGGAAGCAATTTGGGGTTTAGTGTCTTGCCCAAGAGATTCAGTGTTCAATCGTTGAAACGACCGCTCTACCAACTGAGATATAGCCAGTATAGCCAACAGCCCAACAGTGTAGTGGCTAAAATATCAGGCACCGGAAGCTGAGGAGTCCGACAATCTCACCAATCCATATTGTTTCGCGACATCTAACATTAATAAATATTAGTACAACTTTAGAATGACAGACAAGAACTGTGAAACATTGCCTTTAGATGTATTGCCTTAATTCCAACACTTTCTGGAATAGTTCAACATGTACTCATTCCGTTAACAACAACAACACAATTAGGTTATTTTGCTAAAGAAAAACATGTTTATATTATGTAAACTACATAACTGGAACTAGTAATCAACATTTTGAAAACAGCGTAGTTCTGTTACTTTTTTGTGTGATCTGATTACTAGAATTTCTTTATAATGTAGTCTGTTAACTCGTTCAACACCACAGTTTTTTGGTGTTTGGTGGACCTTCAAACATCAGTGCACATTTTTAGGGTTTAAAATGGTTGGCTCGGGAAGAGTCCACACCCAACCCTGTTTACTTACTAACTTACTACTAACTTAAAGACTTCCTCATTTCCGTATTCACTTCTTTACGGTTTGTTGTCTTGGTTTGACTTTCATCCGCTGTCACAATGACAATACTATGCCAAGTTAACCATTTCCTTGTCAAGAAACATCATTGTCATGTCACGAGACCTTGATGGTTGAAGTTCCACCAACTACTAATGAAAACAGAAACTCACAACAAAGTGCTTGCCAGTGAAAGAGTTCATTCATTCAGAACTTGCTTCTGAACAAGTTTGTGGGAACCTAGCTACATTCCTAAGCATTAAATCTGGAAGAGATGATGATTTGGGAGGAGCAAAAAGACCATATTTGCGCAAAAATTGAGAATGAGCAAGTACACAATCAGATTCTCTTTTTTCAGAGTTTTATATGATTGTTGATCAGGGTGCCATATGTTTTCAAAGATATTGGGATTGGTGATTTTTGGTGATCAAGAAGAAGACTATCTTAAAATACAATGGCAGTGTCCGAAATCCCTTCCTATCCCCCATATACTGTAGTGCACTATATGGGGCGCACGTCATTTTGTAGGAGTGTCCGAATTCTGCATGTGCCCTATATAGTGCACTGAAAGTATCCCACAATGCACCAGAGCATTGGATGTCCCCTAGACGGAGCAATATAACCCATAATGGATTGCGAGACGTTTTAAAAATGACCTACTTCAAATAATATGGCACAACGGTAGTAAACAGCGACCGATCGCCGCAAATAGTTATACATGTAGGTACTTTTGACTTTTTGTGATGATTGTTGAGTTTTATAATTATATTTTGTATAAGTATATTTTATAATAATTTTGACTGCGCCAACTCTAGTGCCTGAAATCTCGGCCGTTGCTGTCGAGTGCACTATAAGTGAGTGTAGAGAGTAGGGGATAGGGAGCGATTTCGGACACAGCCTATGTTATAACCTAGCATGGAAGAGCATGCTAATACAGAAATGGAAATGCTACAGCTCAATCTGCAATGAAAGGCTTTGGTTAATTTATTAAATAACACAAATTATATTTACCTGAGGAGAACACCCACTTCATGTTGTCTTGTTTGGCCATGCTCAACATGGGCAGCATTGTGCCCAAGATGGCGTTGAGGAATGGTACCATGCCATATGCTAACAGACACACACAAACATGCACAAATCACACAAATGCGCTATCTGTGTGACCACAGTAAAACATACACACATACGCAAATGTGCCAACTCACACAAATTCAATTAAAAAACAAGTAAACACACACACACACAAAACAATAGTTGGTATAACAAATGTATTTTCTCGGCTAATGACATGATGAGCGTCCCCTAAAGGCTCAGGAAGTTGGAAATACTGCTCGTCGTCCTCCTGCTTGTCGTCCTCCTCGCTTTCACATAAAGTCTACATTACCACATGTTGAACCTTATTTGTGAACAACAACAATGAATCAATAAAACTTCCTGCGCCTTTCGTCTCGGGGAGATCGTCACAACACACAGCTATAAGTGGGACAAAGCGGTACCTGCAACATTAATACCGCTTTCGCCCATGGGCGTGTTTGGGTCCAAGTTGCGCGCTTTCGCAGCAGGCTTTGAAGGAGTCTATGAGCCCCATTCTTAACCAGTACGAGGACCCCTAGTGGTCGCAGGGCCACCCTCGGGCAGGGCAAACATGTTTTATCTATCGGAGATTCTGTTCTTTACCTCAACAGATGCACTATAAATGTGTTGTAGTTTAAGTGTGCGGCTGTTGTCTACCACCATTTGTGTGTTGTTGTTTCAGATGTTGCTTGTTACAAACGAGAAAGCACCATTGTTGCAAAGAATTGAAGCCCTTTTAATGGGAAGTATGCAACTTAAATAAGGTTATGAAAATCTAGTGGTTTCGCATCGCGCCATGATGTACAAATAGGCCTCAGATTACTGAAACGCAGGGTGGGGGGGGCGCAGTCCGGCATCTGCCCCTGCCCCTGGCCCCTTGGGCTTCTGACAATGCGGCCCTCTGAGCAAAGTAGTTGAATAGCCCTGCCCTAGGGGGTCCGCGGAGGAATTACAGTTTTAAATCGGGCGTCCGTTTCGTATGGTTTTTCCACAGAGCAAAAAATAGGTAATTTATTAGTAGTAGTAGTAGTAGAAGTAGTAATAGTAGTAAAAAGTAGGGGTTTATTACAAAGAAGGGGTCCTCGAGTTACTTTGAGCCAGGAAAAGGTCCCTTGGGTGAAAAAGGTTAAGAACCCCTGGTCTATGAAGTATGCAATCATGCAAGTGTGTGTGTGTGTGTGTGTGTGTGTGTGTGTGTGTGTGTGTGTGTGTGCATACCATTGGACTGTGCAAGGCTGGCCAGAGTCTGAACGACATAGAAATGAGGCAAGATGCCGGGCTGGAATTTGGTGAGGATCTCTTCCATGATGTCGTTGATGTGTTTGTTGCCCACAGCAACCAGGATGTTACTTGCCGCCTGCTGCCAGTCTGGAATCACTTCCTGGGTCAAAAGATTATGGGAGGTTTTCAGGTTTTCAATAAACCTTCCCATGTCATGCCGGAATGATGATTTTTAGGACAGACAGTACAGGACCACATTGCAATAGGAAACATGACACATGAGAATGAGATAGTTGTACATGACAGGCTTGGCAGCAGACTTGCTATATTTCACCTGGCTGTCCGTGAACTTGTGCGATGTGAATAAAGTCATAGGTTTCTCAGTGTTCATTCCATTCTTTTTTAGCTATATAGCTTTTTGTGTAAAGTTTGTGATATTGTGTAAACAGGAGTAGTTTAGTCACTTCAGAAAAACAGGCTAAATCTTTCTTATGGGGGAGTGCGGGAGATGGTTCCAAGGTTTTGGACCTTGAAACGAGAGCAAGTTTGTGTCATAGCCATCTTCAACAAAATGTAAACATCACATGAAGCTGGATGACGGTTTTATGCGCCTTAAAAGAAAATAGAGAAGGCAACAAAATATCTATTTGCTTTCTCATTCAATAAGAAATAAAAAAAAAAGACAAAAACTATCGTGTGGGGGTCCATCCATGCCTGTAGTATATGGTACTGCCTGTCACATGGTACTGCCTGTCACATGGTTTCCAAGGATCACACATTGACTGTTAGTCCATTCTCACTTTCTCTCACAGAACACTTCCTCGTTCTCACGCATGCATTAAATTGTAAAAGTAATGGTGCCAACAGTGCCAAGCAAGCTGAAATTGAAGGCAACAATGCCAGACACATGTTCATGTGCGTTTTTAGTCAATCATTGCGCATAGCATACTGTGAAATACATCTTTAAATCTTAACTGTTATACTAATGTTAATCCATCCAGTGAGCTCGAACGCACAGTTTCATTTCCTCTGTAATTTCATATTTTTGTTAGTCGGTACCAAGACACAAACTAACTTCATCTATAGAACAAAAAAATTAAAACACCCCACTTAACTTTTTCAAGTCTTCTATATCAACTTGACGATATCTGCTTAACACATTATTTGATTATCATTAACTCTTTCAGAACCAACTCTTTGACAATCATATCTGAACACAGCAATGAATAATATGAAGAAGAGGATCTCGACTTTGTAGGACAATTTTTCTACATTCTACAATATGTCTCGTGACGTCTTTGGCAGTAAGTATGCGTTCCCTGCAGGACGTCAGGATTTCGCGGAGCTTAAAACACTCTCACAGACAAAAGGTTACCGAGTGCTGCTTTATGAACAGAACCAGTGCAGCATACCTTGGAGCGGGTCATCTCATCGGATGCCAGGGATATGAGACTCTTAACCCGGACGGAGCTGAGGGCCTGCAGACGGCTGTCTGTGATCATCTCCACCGTCTGTAGGACCACCACGCGGTGGCTATGGACGAGCTGAACACATCAGTAGGGAAAAGTATTTATACAAATGTATTTACAT